>JZLH01S0250758.1:7092-19136 GCA_001188425.1 Eucidaris tribuloides
CTATTTCTACTATTACAATTACTTCAGCTGCTACTACTACTACTTCTACTATCACCATCACTACTACTTCTACTATCACCATCACTACTACTACTACTACTACTACTACTACTACTACTACTACTACTACCACCACCACCACCACTACTACTACTACTTCTACTAGTTCTACTTCTACCACTACTTCTAATACTACTTGTTCTACTTCCACTACTACTATAGTACCTGATTGCTCGAATTCATAGCATCTCTCATATCTCCGGGTATTTTTGTGAACGCTTCGTTAGTTGGAACAAAAACAGTGTAACCCGGCTGATTACTAAGTTCTTCCACGACCCACGGGCATCGATGGACGTAGCTCAGAAAGGTGGTAGCTCCCGCCTGCTGAGCAACCTCAAGTATGTTCCCCTCAGAAAGATGACCCATGCGGTTGCTCATTTGTAGGATGCCTTCCGATGCCCAGGTCCTGTCAGAAAGCCCATCCTGGATTCCGTCAGGACTGGAAGGGGTACACATCCATGAAGTCAACCATATCAAGAGGGAAGTAAGATCCATACCGGTGGCGAGATTCCAAGACAATAATGTTTTTGACTAATAATTGTAAACTCAAAATATTATTATAGCACTTGCAATGATATTGCCCGGCAAATCAACTGACAGTACTACATCGCACGGGTTTCAGTAGAGCATTGACTTCAAGTTAGTGCGATTCCTCGACTCAAAAAGCAATGGTCCTGCATAACATCGACACATTAATAACCAATGCAACGATCTAGTAGCAGTTGTTTTAACCAGGAAACAATGTCTACATACCCTTATCTGACATGGACTTTGGCTCATCGTTGTAAGTTCAACAAAGACGAAGAAACGGGGCAGTATTGTTTCTACCAATTGCAAACATATAATAGTTTGGATTTTGAACTGAACGGGCAAATATTTTTCTGCAAAAATATAAGATGATTTAAATTAAATTCTTGGCTAAGGGTAGACGCATTTCAGTTACAACTACATTGCTGAGATTGTGTTTCCATTAGCTCACGTATTTCTAAATTATTATAATTGCAAACGAAACTTTATTTACATCGATGATATACAGAAATAAATGTTTAGTCAATCCACAAATTGTGTTTCTGAGTCTTTCGATGTCATCATTTTATCGTATCAAATTATAACTTAAGCTCCGTCTGCCCCTCGTATTTTTTTTTACAGTAATCGCATCTCACAGTATGCTGAATTCCCCAAAAAATGTTTTTATTCAGCCGGGAAATAATCACGCCCTAATTCTTCAGAGATATCCCTTGATATTGCGGCTGGTCATTGTAGAAGCATATTTAAAGATGAAAAAAGGATTCCGCAGGCCAAAGCTTTAGCGGACACGATACGCAGATGAAGATGCAGATCCAGATGTAAATAAATAAGATATAACCATTTAAGTCAAATTAACTGATCTTCCACCAGGCTCTGCATGACATATATATATAATATTATTATTACCCTTCTCTGATCTCGAATGCCGAGCGCTTATTTACAAAGCGGAATTAGGTACCATTTTCCAAAGAGAAATTTGGTATGACCAGGCCGCGACCTCGGTGAGGCGGACGCTCTAACCACTTGGCCATCACGCCTATCTATGTAAATGAATTAGATGTAGATGAAAATAAAGATGTAGACTTTGGATGTGGATGTAGATGTGGATGTGAATGTGAATGTAGATGTGGATGTAGATCTGTAGATGTAGATGTGGATATGGATGTAGATGTGGATGTAGATGTGGATGTAGATGTAGATGTAGATGTAGATGTGGATGTAGCTGTAGATGTAGATGTGGATGTGGAGTAGATGTAGATGTGGATGTAGATGTGGATGTGGATGTGGATGTAGATGTGGATGTAGATGTGGATGTAGATGTTGATGTGGAAGTGGATGTGGATGTGGATGTGGATGTGGATGTGGATGTGGATGTGGATGTGGATGTAGATGTAGATGTAGATGTGCATGTGGATGTGGATGTGGATGTGGATGTGGATGTGGATGTGGATGTGGATGTGGATGTGGATGTAGATGTGGATGTAGATGTGGATGTAGATGTGGATGTAGATGTAGATGTAGATGTAGATGTAGATGTAGATGTAGATGTGGATGTAGATGTGGATGTAGATGTTGATGTAATATAGATGTAGATGTGGATGTAGATGTGGATGTAGATGTAGATGTGGATGTAGATGTAGATGTAGATGTGGATGTAGATGTGGATGTAGATGTGGATGTGGATGTAGATGTGGATGTAGATGTGGATGTGGATGTAGATGTGGATGTGGATGTGGATGTGGATGTGGATGTGGATGTAGATGTAGATGTAGATGTAGATGTGGATGTAGATGTAGATGTGGTTGTAGATGTAGATGTGGATGTGGATGTGGATGTAGATGCAGATGTGGATGTAGATGTAGGTGTGGATGTGGATGTAGATGCGGATGTACCCTCCCTACTCAAAAGTATTGCAACATAGACTATAAGGCAGGCATTTTGAGTTGAAGGGGCCTTTCTATAATGATGTCCTAATGAAATTCATTATTGGAAAATAACCAATTATTTAAAAAGAAATCAATGAATATTCTTTCTCCGTTCTTCTCCAAGGCGGAGAGATTATCAAATGCAAGCGCACCCATGAAAGAGGGGCTGAAACATAAAATGTAACATATTTTTTCGGCTCCCAGTAGGGGTGGGGTGTTAATTAACACTAGCATCGTAATTCGGTTTCATATTTCCTGTGAAACGGTTTTGATGATTAATTGGAAAAACTTCCAGCAAACAAGAAAAAATGCCAATATTCCTTTGAAGCGGTCACAGAAAGAAGACCACACCCCTCGAAGAAGAAAGTGACCTACTATCTTCATTAGACAGTGGTAGGAGGATAAGGCTGCCAATTAAAGTTGATGGCCTTTTCTCCACATTGTTATATCCAATGTACTGAAAAGTCTGATGACAGTATACAATAATAAACCACCTTTGGAATTGAGAAAGAATAAGAAATTATAACTTGAAGAGATCCGATATGGGGCATTTCCTCCTGACCACTGTCTTAAGATATGAGGCATTTCGTCTTCGCGGGGGTGGTGTCTTTTTTGAGACCGCGTCAGAGTAACATATTGGCATTTGTTATATTTGTTGAAGGTCTTTCCCAACCATTAACACCATTTTACAGTAAATATGAAACCGAATTATATACTGTGCTAATGTGAATTAACACCCGGGCCCCTACAGGGTGGCGAAAAAAAATCTTATCCCCTCTGCCTTGGGTGCGCCTGCATTGGATAATCTCTTCTGAACTGGAGAAGAAATGAAAAAGGTATTTATCAATTTTTAAAAAATGATTTGTTATTTTCCAATAATAAACTTCATCAGGACATCATTATAGAAAGACCCCTTCAACTCAAAATGCATTCGTTATAGTGTAGGCCTATAGTCAGGATAGTAGGGAGGGTAGTTGTAGATGTGGATGTAGATGGAGATGTAGATATGTTGATGTAGATGTGGATGTGGATCGATGTATGTAACTGTAGAAGAAGATGTAGGTTGTAGTAGTGGCTGTTTCAGCCTCCTTTAAGTATCATTTGCACCTCGAGCCGAACCTATGTTTCAAAGATGAGTTCAGATTGCACGAGTTTTCCGCATCCTACAGAATTCCGTTTATATGTTTTTAATTTAAGAATACCGTAGTTTATGAGAGGTGCTAGCTTCAACTGACCAACCACCCACCTTTATCGCACACTCACAGCAACAATGGCATCTGAAAATACGCGATCGTTTGGCAACATTTCGCCTGGAACGTCAGTTCTTTTTGTCTGTGATATGCAGGAAAAATTCCAACCAGTCATACGGTTTTTTGATGATATCGTTGCGGTGGCAAAACGACTGGTAAAGTGGAATCATTTTTACATTATTTATCAGCTAACAGTAAAATGTATGCGTGGGACTGAGGTGAATGTGCCTGAATGAATGAATGAGAATTGAATGGCAGATTGAATGAATGAATGAATGAATGAATGAATGACTGAATGAATAAAATGAATAAAATGAATGAATGAATGAGTGAGTGAATGAATGAAGAATAGCAGATAGAGTGAATACTGTATACGCTGAATATTCGGCGGTTGGGTTTATTTTCGCGATTTCCGCAGAGCTACTGAACGCAAAATTGTCACTTCTAGAGGTTCGACAAAGTAAGAAATACAATAAAATCGCAAAAATATACACCCGCCGAATATCCCCGTCTTGAGGCAAAACGCAAAAATAGGACGCGAAATATATGGCGTATAGGCCACAGTAAATAAAAAAATAAATGAATAAAGAATAAATAATAAATGAAGAATAAATAAAATAAATAAAAAATAAATAAAATAAATAAATAATGAGTGAATATCTGGGGGGAGGGGGGAGCAAACAACTGTCATAAGCTGTGGAAAAGGCCACTGCACACTACACGACTTGTGTACGACTCAACCGGACCTGGATCCGAAATAAAAACAAAGCTTATATTTTACACAGCTGAATATATTTCCAGGAATTTATTTTTAAAGCAGATGCAAATCGTAATTGGCGGACAAAAATGCATAGGGCGCTGGCCTTAACACGTTATGTAATGTAGACCCTACTAGTACTAATAAATTATCTCTCTTTCAGATTGAAGGGCCAAAATTTTGGAAATACCCTGTTATTGTCACTGAACAGCAGTAAGTTTCTCTACCGTACTTTTAAATTTCAAATTTAAACATAGCCAGTATAAGACTAAAAGTTGATATAATATATGCAATTCACATAAAAGTAATTATTTTAATGTGGAGATAACCAAGAAAACGTGGAATTAAGCACCTATACAAACTGATAATTAAACATTTCACAAGGGCTGGAATCGTATTGACAGACACACATTGCTTGCATCGATGTATTAATTATAAAATCCATCAACAAATCTACTTACCAATGATCGGATAAAATCTGTTTACAGAATAAACATGCCATATAACTGAAATTGAGTTGAAGATTGGTTCAACTGTATTTTACTCTTTTAACTAAGACACAAAAATGGCAGACAAATAATACAAATGAATATTTTGAAAAAAATAAAATACACTTTAAAGGGCGATGACATGACTGGGAGTTAAATAAAAACTGCCTCTAGAACCAAACTGTTTGAAAGATATGCCAGTCTATACACCAGCTGGAGTGTATCTCCTGGCTGGAAGGATTAGAGAATTTGTCTTGAATTTGTTTATGTATAAGGAGAATCAAGCGTAAACATGTACTGTAATTCTCTCAAATCATTCCCTTAGAAAGCTACACAACAAAATTGTCTGTGACAAGGCATATTGTTGGTAACTCTTTTAAAATGAGTCAACTTTTGACTACAAAATTTCACAGCAGAATCCTTGCATACTTTACTTGATTCTAGATAGTTTTACCTCAAGTTGAGGACTACCCCCAATCATATCATTCACCATCAAAGCGTTTTGAAAAATGATAATCAATTACCAATGTTTTAGGAACTTTTAGTTAAAATCTTGGTACAGTAACCATTTCAAAAGAAAAAAAATATATATCATCATCATCATCATCGTCAGGCATTGTTCAACCATTGTTGGATGAAGCCCTCAATCAGTTTCCATTCGCTTCTATTTGCTGTCATTCTGTTCCATGTTGCTGTGTTTGTGTATGATGATATTTCGTCTCTCCACCTTCTCTTTTGTCGACCCTTTCTTCGCTTGCCTGTTCTTGGTTGCCATTCTGTGAGTTTCTTGGTCCATCTGTTGTCTTGTGTTCTATATAAGTGTCCTGACCATCTCCATAGATATATATAAAGAAAATTAGTCAAAATAATGAAATTCACAGAGGACTTCATGCATATTTTCAAAATATTTGGAAACTATAGTCGTCTGTATTCTGAAAAAAGATCAATTGATACATTTTGATATTAACCAAATATTGAAACTAAAAAAATTGAACATTTGCTATTTAGAAGCTGAAAAGTGTTTTTCAACTTTTACCCTACTTCAGTATCCGAAAGGTTTAGGAAACACTGTCAAAGAGCTGGATATCAGTCATGCTGTGGGCACCTACCCCAAAACCAAGTTTTCTATGGTCATTCCAGAAGTGGAGGAGCAGCTTGCCAAATTACCCAACGTGAAATCAGTCATACTAGTTGGAATTGAGGTAAAGTATACTATTTGGGTCATTTGGGGTTATTTGTTTCAAGGTCTGCATCTGCTGCCTTCTCCCACTGTTTTTTTTGTAAACGCTATGTCTGTCTGAAGGGCTCATTTTCATGTTTAATTTATGATTTTTTCACTGACCTGTGCTGATCAGGGTCAAGTCTCAGCAAAGTTAAATTTTAGTACCATAGACAAATGGAGTCTTATCTATGTGGTTTTGGTCTAGGGAGTCAAAGTAACTAAATATTTTACCTTAGTAGAAAAGCAGAATTTTGAAAAGAATCAATTTTCACACATGAATAATTTGTGTAGAGACAATGTCTACGTTATTATCTTTTTGTGCAATATAAAGGTGTGGTCAAGTTGTTATTTACTCTTGCAGTAAAAAGAAAAAAGAACACGGAGAGATGGTGGTAGAAAGCAATTCCATCCTCGCAAAAGTAATTCTAGAACCTCCCTCAATGAAAATGAATAAAAATAGATAAAAATCTTTTAACATGTGATACTTTTTGTAATTACAGCAAAATTTGCCCTTGAAATCATCATTAATGTGATGTAATATCACTTTTTTTTCATGTAATGAAGAAGATTGAAAATTCAAACAATCAGTAATGAAGAATGGTTATAGAATTATGAATTGAAAGAATATTGACAACAGTAGAATAGGATAAAATAACCAAAAAATGGGATGGAGGTAATTATTTCATGTTCTTACAAAGATTCTCATTCAATCATATTACCTCCTCTGTAGGCTCACGTTTGTGTTCAACAGACAACATTAGATCTTCTTGCCAAGGGGTACGATGTTCACATTGTAGCTGATGGAGTCTCGTCCAGAAGTATGATGGACCGTCAGTTTGCCTACGAGGTAAGATATAACTCAGACAGGAGCGACGCCAGAGTAAAATCTTGGGGTGGGGGGGGGGGTCCTCTCACGGCCAAATAGTGATACAACAGGCAAAAGGAAACGACTTCTCAGGTCCGCTGGAGACCGGTTTCATGGCCAAATTATATCTGTTCATGGCCAAGCAGTGACTTGACAAGCAAAATAAAAAGCTTGTCAGGTCCGCTGGAAACCAGTTTCACAGCCACATTTTATCTGTTCACTTACGGCCAAGCAACAATGTGACAAGCATAAAAAAACCTTCTCAGGTCTGCTGGAAACCAGTTTCACTGCCAAATTGTATCCATTATGGCCAAACAACCAAAGTCTTGGGGGGGGGGTGGGGTGGCGAAATTTTCCCAAAACACTAAAAACCACCGATTGTCATTACTTTAAAACAATAGTGGGGGGGAGTGGCTACCCTCTTTCCCCCCCGCCCCCCCCCATGGCACCACCCCTGGACTCGAATTAATTCTACGTAATATAGAACATCAAAGTGTGGTGTTTTGTTGTTTACGGAAACAACACTTTATATATAAGGCCATAATTTTTCAGTAAAGCAGAAGACAGAAAAAAAAGTCACCAAAATGATAAAAGAAAAACATTGAATTTCACAGACATTTTACATAAGCCTGACTATATTACACTAATATAATGTATTTTGTACATTAAAATGTTCAGGACTTTGAACTGATATGATGGTAAATTTTAAACAAGTAAGACTAAGTACTCTTTAAAAACTTATATTAGAGTAATGATTAAACTCTTTAATAAAATATTCATCTGTCTTGAGCATTTAAACATACCTGATACATCTGTTGTACATATCGATTATGCTTATGTTGGACTCTGTTGTAAAATTTAGACATCATTAAAACTTGCAGCAAGTAAAAACATTTTTTCTTTCTTTTTCATCTTATTACCATACAGAGGCTACGGCAGTTTGGAGCTATCATAACAACGAGCGAGTCCGTTCTCTTCCAGTTGCTAGGCGACAAGGACCATCCAAAATTCAAGCAAGTCCAGGGCTTGGTCAAGACCAGTGCACCAGTGTCCGGCCTAGTATCCAATATGTGAATGTTGTCATTGTATGACGGTTGATGATGAAGGAGACAAAAAAAGGTTGTGGAATCGGACCTTTCCATAGAAATATTCACAGAGTTGCCAATCTCAGTGAATCAATTTGTGTGAGACTCCCATAGGCCAATGATATAACTGGAGGGGTTAAAATTCATGAGATCAACAGAAATGCATGGGAAATCAATCAAAATATTTGTGTGAGAAAGGGCCAAAATGCGCGAGTCTCACGCTCAATGCGTGAGAGTTGGCAACCCTGTAGTCATATCTTGTTCTTTAACACTTTAGGTGCTGGGCTAATTAAAATCCAGGTGTTTTAACTAGAGACTGGATTGTATTGTAGCTAAATGTGTGTAAAACCTTCCACAAATGTATGATTTTCTCTAAAACCTCAAATGTTATTGAGACAAGACCTTGGACCTTAAGTTGTTGGTTTATTGTGTCCTCATTCTACAAAAAATATGCTTTATTGTCATTACAGTGACGTTTATCTGTGGAATTAAAAGGTATGAAACTGATTTCCTTCTCGGTGATCCTGTGTGCTGTCAGTATCCCATTGAGATGAGCTGGTGTGGCGTCAGCACACAAAGTGTTTAAGATTGTGCTATTTGTGGGCCAAGTGTTGTCCTTATCAAAAGCACAAACTAAAATTTGTTGCATTGGTTTGGAATTTTTCAACCCTCACAATAGCACAGGAGAGCAGGACAGTGCATTTCAGTGAAGAAAATAATGACAGTTTGAGAATATATGGAGTGTAGCAAATTATTTTATCATTTTAATACAGGGTTAACCATTATTATTGGATATAAGTGCTGCATGTATGTTATTTCACACCAAATATTTTTCTCGCATATTGCTCTGAAACAAATGCCACCTTCACTTGGCATATTGCTTGAATTACATCTGTGCAGAAGTTTATTTAATTTGAGATTGTAAAAACTAAGTCTGCATGTTTCTACTGGACAATCATTATCACACAAGTCTATGTGTACTGGTACTAGTTGATCCAATTCACCGTTTACATGCATGTTTGTACTGAGGTCTAGTGCTGAGCAGTTTCAAACTGGAAACGTGCTGTGAATGACCAGCAATAACTTTTGGTAACCTCATTTTATGTTGGGTCACACACAGTAAATTGTAGGTACTGGTAGTATTTCATATATGTAAACAAACAAGATAGGACGAATATGGATGTAGAATATTGTACCAACTTTTGCTACACTATGCTAAAATTTTGTTGTATGTGTAATATCACATATGAACATTTATTTGTGGGGAAAATACACAAAAAAAGCTATTGATATCACTCCTGGGTTGCATGACGTGATTTTATTTCTTATACAATCAACAACTATAACATGACTGTGTTTTTTTCTGGGAAAGTTGATCAGCATACCATGCCAATTACCCATCTCAAAAGATGGGCGATGGTTGCTGTGCGATGAACCTGGATCGCTCTGAACGGCTTGTGTTTTCACTGACTTTGTTAAATGCACAGAAAGAATCTGATTCACCTCCTCAGTCGAAGCATGCAAATTGATGCAGAATTCAAAGTATTTGAATAAATCTAAGAGGAAAGTACAGTGAATATTAAGTGCAATTTTGCAAAGATATTTAATTTAAATGCTTAAAGCAGTAAATGTTTGTTTGATTAATGTAATATAGTAATGAATGGTACTTTTAATTAAACGAAATGTTGTGTGTAAAAATATCATGTTAGTAGAGATGTCACATTCCATTAAACTATTTACTTGAAGTACAAAAGCAACACACACATGGTGGAATTTGAAATATGTAACTCTTATGATTCTTTCATATTTGACCACATAAATGAGCAGAAATGCAAACCATTCAAGCCCCTTTCTGCTCATGTGTTGTATGATAGGTATACTACAGTTTACAACAGAAATTTGGGGAAATGCCTACCATAATTGTTGGTATGCCATATGAACCTCATGGGTTTACCATAAAAGTGTTGTCATAGTTGTCATAGTGAAACAGGTCTGACAGTCACATTCTTTTAATGGCTGTGTGAAATTCAAATTCTGTGAACGATTCTGTTTGAATTTTGTCAGAATATTATCTTCATGTAACCTGAGTTTACAGCCTCAAGGTTTTGTAAGAGGGGAAGATTTATGTGAATCTTTACATTATAAATGAGTTTAGCTAATTTACTCGATAAGCTCATTTCGGGCTGTGCAAATCATGATGAACACAATCTTTAACCATGGCATCCATTCTTTTGCCATTCTATAGAGTAAACAAAGTTTGATTGGCACTTGTCAGTGGCAACACATGTACATGTATTTCAAATTTTGGCAGTACTCTCTTTGTAGCGATAGGGCACTATACTTTCCATTCTGCCATACATTTTTGTGTAGATGCAGATTGTCAAAGGTGATGGAATGTGAAATGCAGAGACAGTGATTTT
This sequence comes from Eucidaris tribuloides, assembly GCA_001188425.1. Lineage (NCBI taxonomy): Eukaryota > Metazoa > Echinodermata > Echinoidea > Cidaroida > Cidaridae > Eucidaris > Eucidaris tribuloides. Next base: position 17,693 of record JZLH01S0250758.1, read on the forward strand.
CTGTTTCAAAAGATGGTCTTTTCCGTTTCTGAAAACCTGTGATTCTGTTTCAACTTGTTCTTAAAATGGAAATTCTGTTTTGTCATAGAAAATGTACACAGCAAAAACATGAATTCTGTTTTGCAAAGGCGAATTCCATGAATTTTTACATGAAAAGTATAAGAACCAAATGGATTTTCCGTTTAATTTACCGGTAAAACAGAAAATCACTGTCCCTAGAAATGTACACAACATCTCATTAATTCTTTTATAGATTATTGGGTAAAAATCATTTATTACTAGGTTGTGACTATATGTTTGTAAAATTGTTCATTGTGAAAAGCAATTTATTATTTTTCAGATTAAAGTAAAATAAAAAATGTGATTTTCCAAAACCTCTTATTCAACGTGATTTTTTTTTCTCTCTCTCTTTCTCTTATTTGTGAGTTTGAGTTGCATTGAATTTGTTTTGGCAAAATTCATTGCAGTATTGTATAATGTTCCCAAATTTGTTAAAGATTTTATAAATTTTACATGCTATACAGTACAAAATATGTGGGCATTTTATGCCAAAAGCAGACCCTGAACACTGTATGATACATTTATTCCAAGTATGACATTGAAACGTTACACAGTGTACTCCCGTTGTAATGAACACAGTTATAACAAAATTCCTGTTACAACTAAGTAGAAATTCTATACTTTCACTGTTTGGTTAAAACGAAATTTTAGTACAACAAAAGAAAACTACCAGTCCTGAGGACTTGGAGTATAACGGGAGTTGCCTGTACCAGTGTTATGAAATGAAATACATTTTGACCTCAATTAACCAGCCATGTTGGGACCAGCAGCCATCTGGATAAGTGATAGGGCTGGATAAGAGAGATAATGTACAAATACAGTAGTTGGGGGGGGGGGGGGTAGTCATAAGTTATAGTATACAACCCACACACCATGCACAAATTGCAACAGACCACTCAGGTGACACTTTATTTATTGTTCCCCTGATACCCAGCAGGTGTCTGTGTACATTTCTGATAAAGGTGTATCAATTACAGGCAATGACTGGTAAGTCCACTGTCCGGATAATAGAGAGATCCGTTTAAGTGATGGCCATATAACCGAGGTCGAACTGTAGGCCAATGAAGAGCCAACTGGCCCAGTGACATGCAGAGGACCGATAGAAAATAAAATGTGCGTAATTTAGAAATTAATGTACAGTTGTACTACAAAAGGTTAGCAATAATATACTTTTATATGTTTGTGTGCATGTGTGTGCGTGTATGTTTGTATGTGTACATGTACTCTGCATTGCAAATGTCACACCACAATTATACTTTTCTGAAAATACAGATATAACAGAGATGTTAAAGATTGAATTTTGTCAACTACTTGGACCACAGTTATAGCAATCAGCCGAGTAGAGTTGCATTATGGGGGAAAGGTGACACGGCAAACCTATTAG
>JZLH01S0250759.1:0-16517 GCA_001188425.1 Eucidaris tribuloides
TTACTCGAAGTTATATAAGTCCGGGAGCGTAATGAGGAGTGATCCGGTCAGACGGACGGAACGGCGGTTCCCCAGATCAATTAACACACTGTGGCCACCGCAAATTTCAGAACGCGACGCAACGCAAGCCACGGCACTATGCACGGACAACCACCGAAAGAGATCAAAATGCCTCCCGGCAACTTCGTTGCGGAGTGTTACGATCATTCACTCACCGAAAAGATGAAACAAAATGATACCAATATTTGATTTAACAGTATTTATTAATATGGGGTATTTACCCCCTTATATAAGCATCACATAATATTCACTTCACAATTAGCTTACACGATCCATCTTCTCTTCAAGATGGACATATCTGTATACATAATGTAGCATTAAACTAGTATTCACGCTGGGACGCAGGTGAAAGTTGTCGCACCCTGAACACAGGCGACATAACACGCGTAATCCAAATGAAACGAGTACACCGGCATGATCCAAGACGATTCCCGATTGAATAAAGTCCGACCAATGGTATGAGTATGAAACCAATGGCAGAATGAAAGGCAGGTATTCCCAAGAAATCAGTGTTGATGCGTTAATGTTCAGCACGATAATTCTCAATTGCAAGCGCAGATGATGTCGTAATTCAAATTAATCCACAGAGTGTAGAGGCTATCTCAGTTTTATATAACAGGCTAACTGCACACACAGAGAATTCTCATATAAATCAATCCCAGGTGTGTGTCGAAGCCAAGGTCATGTGCAATAAACTCTCAACTCTAAATTGCAGGTTAGCCCCCCTAATTAACAGGCATGTGACTGGAGCTAAGATGCAGAACTTCTACTATCTCATCTTCCCCCAGTAATATAATATCGAAACCTTTCGCTCCTAGAGGTGGTCTAGGAATCAATCAAATTTCTAGAAAACTAACCAAAAGGCTACATGTTATACCATTGACTCTTTCACTAGATACATTTTGCTAGTCGCTAAAAACGTAATCAATTTGCCCCTTCTACTCGACTCACAAAAAAACCATAACATGATTTTGGTTTTCCTAGTACTACGCTGCAATTTCGGGAGACTTAGTGTACTAATCACAGCCACCTCAAGAGTCATTACTGGCATTACGCCTAAGACATATTGGGATTCATTCCCATTCTACATCTAGGGTCTTCATGCCTAAAGTTCAGTCCTAAGCTATGGCATCATTATAATTGTTTTGCTTGGTGTCAATTTCAAGTGAGCCAGAAGGCTCTAGAAAATCTCACCAGCCCTTGAGCTGGCAGTGAAAATATTTAAAATGTAGATTTCACCAAGCACATAACCTCGCCATCTAAATTATATGGCGTACATTTCAGGTTGCATGTACGATGATTATTCAATATAGTCAGATTCACTTTCTACAAATTCACAATTTAATATACCTACTTCTCCACTCCTCCCATCGGAAACCATAAGAAAATTTTTCGCTCGTAAGGCATATATTTTTTCTTTTAAACTTTCTACACAAACACTACTAGCATAGCTCAAGCTGGTGTGCCTTTGATAAGTGCTAAGCAGATATCCGACGCCTGAACACTTCAAATTAAATTTGACAATAGCATATAATAACCAAAATTAAGCCTTAAAGGCTAGACTCAATAAAAATATTCACCTTCACTGTATCGTGAAGCATTATACTCCACTTTTTTTTTCTTGAACACATCATTCATGTTGCCCATTTTTTTGCTGTATGAACATCGATAATTTACCATGACAACTTTTCTTTTGTTGCCAAAAACAGCCACGATATTATTTAACAACCAAAGAAACTTTGTTAAACAGAATCATATACGATATTTATCAACTGCCTTAAAAATATTGTATACTATAAAACCATTGAATATTTTTTCCATGACTTTTGACTTCTTTATTCAACTCATTTTGATGACAATAGTATTATTCATGACGATAATCTTTTCTAATTATAAGCAACTCTTTTGATACCATAATAATCCAGCAAGGCACCATTACTTGAACTTAATTTTTTTCACCAATAAAAATAAATATTTAGCACATCTTTTGCTAAAATTCATTTTGGAGTATATGGAATTTCATCTTTCACACATAATGATTCTATAATATTTACAAACAACATGGTTCCACCTGATACACTTGGTTGTGTTTGTTTTTCTGGACCTTCATGTGAACTAGCTAACACAATAAGTACTCTGCCTCCTTCATACCCTGTTGTTTATTCAACATCAAAGTTGGGCAATGACAATCAATTACCCACTTCTTTCAATTCTTTGTCCACACATATATTGTGACAAAACTTATAAATTCTGTGTGTATATGGTTTGATCTAGAGGATTTTATTTCTATCTTTACATCGAGCCAACACCTCACATGCTGAGGATACAATTCGCCAAAACGTACTCATCGGTCTATGGATTGAAGACATGAATACAGTACACAACAATACATCATATTATTCAATATATTATTTGATAGAGCCTCTGTTGCTGATATCAATGGTTAATATCTATGTTTGAAGTGCATAATTCCACTGAAGTCGAATCACATAGGGATTAAATTTTTATATATGCAATACTCCAAAATTTCCACTGAATATTCTAGATTTTACAATTACTATGTCGGTCTTTGAACTTTTTTCCGAGTCCAGGAAGACAAGAGGGAATTGTTCGTCGGAGATCTCTGCTCGCTCACGGAGTACACTCGATCATCGGCCCTTTTACACCCGAAATGTTTTGGTCTACAAGATTCGTATCACAAATTCACATTACCACAAAGCCATGAAACACCAATAGGCATGCTGAGGCATCGTACCCCAATATACTTTGTGATCATATTTTTTAACAACAGTATTATTATGTAAAATTCTTTGTGAGGGCAGTGTTTACAGGGAGCATATTTCATCCCGTTTAAAATCTCAAACCATATATCAACTTTCACACCTAAGTGGTTACTTATCCCGGGGCCCTCCACCCTTGGTTCTTTCCTCCTATTCCGGTAGATAAATTGAGACTATCAACTTCTATATATAAGTCCATAGACAACTCAGTACTATAAACAGGACTAAGTTATCCTTTTTGACACAATAAACCCGTGCCACTGCGAACTTGCCTTTAACGGCTACACGCCACGACTGTTGCAAACGGTCGCAACACAAGTACTCATTCGTTCAGGCGGATGAACCGAAGGAAATCTGTCCACGGCATTGAAATGTACGTACTTTAGCAATTTGTGATATGTTTTTTTTCATGCTTTCTTGGGTCACGTTTCAAATGTCCCTAGCTACCCTCACCCAAGCCGTATTAACAACCTTTTTCACCACGACAACTCCAGAGCGGGACACTATTCGTTGACAATAATCCAAATGATAAAGATCCAATCCGGGATATTTCCCAAGACGATACCGTACGCTCAAGGAGATTTACTTAAATCATTCACATGTCCCCCACTGCGTGAGGACATGCTATTGAACCGGTCATCTTGATTATTGGAGCTCAAATGGCGACGCACACTCAATGCGACATGCCAGGTTAGTTGACCACCATAACACAGAACAAAGCCAGTGTGTTCGAGCGTTCAGAGATATCCAGCGAAACAGCCATCTTACACAAATGCTGCCGTCCAGCACCAAGTGCATTCGTGGAGTGGAGTCCCCCTCGCTTGTAGCCAACAACAAGGAATGGGATGGTCCTTAATTCGAATTCCAGTCATCCAGGGTAGAACAACCGCTCACAATATGACCTAAATCTATCGGTCTTTTATCAGGGTCTGGATGTAGCCGTTCTAGAGAAAGCTGGAACACGACTCTAGAGGGATTTGGGAGATAAGCAGCTTATACATTCAGGTCTATTTAGAACACAGGTAACTGTCCACGACTTCAGCACGGATGCGTAAATGATACCTTCTTCAGCAAATGGGAAATGACGATACATCACCACAGGTCTTTGAGATGGTAGTCACAGGATTGGACCTAGAAAGCGTATCATTGGATGAGACTAATAACCACCCTGGTCAAAGATTGCACGGTGATATCTATCCTTTTGGGAACCACAATGTAGGACGATCCGTGAAGCTAAGCGCTAAGTGAAAAAACGTGCCAGAACAAAGCTCTGAACTTGGCATCCTCTAACTTTGCCATTTATCTATGAGCCTCTCAGTACTTGAGTATATATATCCTTCAAAGATGAGAGCACATCCTAATTGCGTACACGATCACTGGGTAACTCAGGTATATGTAAACTAAGATAAACATCCCTCATATATAGGACATTTGAGCTCATAGGGAGTTGAAAACTGTAATGATCCTGACCTAGTTCTAAGCAAATTTCATCGGGTGGCGCAAAGCCACCATTTCCATGTAGAGACCTATTTGAGTGCTCATAGAGTGAGACACGTGTTCATCACACGAGAGAATATGTAGGTCAAATCAGGTTAAATCACAATAGGTGACCCATCAGGAGCTCTGGTTTACTAATCAAGCCCGGGGCTTGGACTTGACGGCTGTGTTTAGCCACACACTGACATGTGTGGAACAAGTTTAAACAAAACTTGCAGTCGCCCACATCTGCCTGCCTCCGACACAACTTCAATCTGGGGCATTCTTTAAAAACAATTGATTTAAACCCAATAAGAAACTCAGCGCCATCATGGAGTCTTATCGAACTAGTCTAGCTCTTGTTGCGGTGCTAATTTCCCTACCTAAATATGTTTATGCTGCTCTTCTAATTATTCAACCGCCGACGGGGAGTTGGCCAGAGAAGGACTAACTCTGAAGAAAATTTCTGCAATATGCTCTACAAAAATCCTCATATGCGATATCTCCTACACTGTAGCGGAGTCGAAACAACAATTTGATGGACAACAGTTCCAGAGGATACATAAACTTACATGTACACACCCCACCAGAAGTCTAGAGAACCCTTAGCATCAATATTTAAAGGGACTAGGCTCTTTTCAATTAGACTCGCCATCAATCATATAATGACATCTTATATGACATAAATAGCATCATTACAGGAACCGATTCGAGATTACAGGGCAGCCTAAACACTTCGAGGTATTCCATCAGAACATGACGAACATCCTGATCTGTATATGAGCGAAAAATGCATTCACCTTCATCATCCAATATGTCTCTATGCCTACTCAAGGTATGCCTTTTGTTATAAAAAGAGAAGCACTTAGCTAAAATGAAAAACAGGCTCACCACTGCTAGGCTTAGGAGCTAAAAACAGCATCCACCCTTCATTCAATCTTGAAAAATAAGATCTAATTCAGACTTCAACACTCAAGACCACCTAGGAATTTATTATATACTTGTTTCTAACATTCGCTCCCACAGGATCCAAACAGGAACTATATATAAACGTACCGCCACATCTTGCGCAGGAAGAATGAAAGTGCTTTGCAACACTTGACACCATCTAAGCGAGCCTGAGACTTAGTACACAAACACAAGCTGGGCAAAATTCCCGGTACTGTCCTCCTGTAACTTCTCAGTTTCAGGAAGCTCAACTGGTGTTTATCCAAACCCGACAACACAATTCCGGAGAAAATCCCTGGAAACTGCAAACTGTTCAGCTTCAAGTAACCTCAACCGCTTCTCTCCTACCGAACGAACGGCAACGCAACCACCTTGTCACGCAGCCAAGTCATTACCCAGACAAAAAAATCACACCCCTCAGGTAACCTCCGGGATGACTCCAACAGTAACAGGAAATTCGCACATATAACTAGGGTGACACTTAACGTACTTTGGTATTCAAATATCGACAACTGCGCTGACATGATCATCTGGGGCAGAAGCGTAATCCAAGTGCAACATTTGAAAGGAGTTTCACACAAACATGCCAATGAGAATTACGTGACTGTATCAATGCCAGTAGTCTTTGTGCACTATCAGCTCTGGTCTGGCTAGGGGATAAGGGGTCTCTTACATCGGAGTGGTAAAGATGGCACATGACAAAAAAATTGGGGTACTCTATCAAATTTGTGGCTCCACACATACATAAGCGCTGACATGGACGCGGGCCGTATCATCACTATAGTGATTATACAACTACTAGCGAGGCATCTACATTGTACCCATTGGGTCGCCTAGCACTACCAACTATGTATGCGAACATAACGCTGGTCCCTGGACTTCACACTGCGCATGTGGGGGCACATAAAAAGTCTATTCACATACCTCTTTCATCACTAAACTTGTATAGCAATATCTTAGGTAGCTCTGCATGCAATATCTACAGATTCGTTGACAGGCAATAATCTGAATACTTAAAAATGAAAGTTCTTAATAAAAGTTAATCTTGAGTGTCTTTACCCATGTAACAGACTTTCTTCAATTAAACGCCAGATACTAATTACTCTAACTAGCGACACTTTTCCTTGATAGGAGCACTTTTTGGCATCGACAACCTCAGGTAACCTCCCTCACACTCTCTTTCTCCTTTTTACCTATATTTTTTATCTTTGGCAGAGTATTCTCACACTGTGGCCCCGTGGGAGGATGGCGGCGGTTTTACATGTCACTCACCACCTAATTTGGTTTGCAATGAACAACTCACGAAGTTGGCCAGAAGGTTTTCTGTGATATAACCTAGATTTACTCTAGGTGAGACTAGAATGTTTAGATGGTATGCCCAGGTAAGTGAGTTGATAGGTTCCCAACTTTGGCTACTTAAGTAATTGTCGCCTCCTTTCAGAATCGCTTCCTGCAAACTGTCGAAATCACTAAATTAAATTTAAGCAATTATTATTTCTGTTAAACTTCAGGAAAATAAAGTTCTGAGTTTGGCGCCTTGGCCACGGAAGCGCCTCTTTTACTTACATTGACCACACAATAAACTTTTTGGCGTTGAGCAAGTACGTAGACAGATTACGCTTTTGTGGCAATTCATTCAACTGATCTTTGTAAAAGTGATCTTCACTATTCAAAACTGCCAAGAGCAGTTATATAATTTCTTGAAAAACTTCGATTGTCTGTAGGTATATCTTATTGTTTAGTGAGTTCATGCTTCGGTATACTCCCATTTACAGGATCTTTTTTTTCATAATGAGCGCTTTCATCTACATTGTCTCTGTCGAACTAAATGATGTTATCGCATATCCCTAAGTGGCGGATCTCACATTGGAAAGCAACATCTTTTGAACGTCTTCCAACAACAGCTAACCGTCTCCTGAGGATCTTATTTCTTACAATCCAATTATCCCCACCATCATCACCCGGGAGATGAAACAAGCCTTTATCAATGTTGAAACATCAACCCATGTGCTCTAATCCCGGAACAACAGTTTTCTCTCACACAACATCATTTTCTTTTTCACATACAGAAGGTAGGAACGAAAGGACTGCTGACACGAATGTGTGCTTGATTCGAGCGAGGCTTTCGACACATTTGGACCTTTTACACATTTCCAGGTGGTATGTATTTCTTTTGATATTTCTGCATCTGAAAAACGTCTACATCTACAGAAAGCGTTTATTTCCTGCAAAATTGGTATCTCAAAATTACAGGTCAAAGGTCCAAATACCTAATGAATTTATACATGCTTGCATTTGATATGATATTCAAGTATCTGTCCTCTTCTAACACCTAAAATTTTCGAGTTTAAGCTATTACAATATGACTTTCCGCTCATTCACACGCTAATATCACCAAGAGTTTAGTCTTCTCAGTAGTGTCTAAACATGAGATATCAGTGTCCAGTATGTAAGAATGATGTAAAGTTACTGAGATTTCCCACATGTTTGCCAGTGGAATGCCGTTATTATCTCAAAGAAACAATAAAAAACACTTGGAGAGCCAGACAGATAGAGAGCCACCAAAATATCAACTACGTTGGCCACTCATTCTCTACAAGACGTCAATTAACTGGACACTCATTGCGTCTCATTAGGCGAGACACAAGAATGAATATATCGCGAGTTCTCAAGACGTCTACTCACACTTCCATATATCAAAATAATTTTTAAGACCAGAACGAACATTCTTCCCCACATCAAAGAGTGGGATTTGTTTTCCGTGTCTACGTGTAGCCTGTTTGAGTTAGATTCGAAGTTCACGCAAGTTTCATTTCCATTCTAGTCTATTTCATTTCCAATTTCTGCCTCTCGTTGTTTTTGTTACTCTATTCTAACAATTCGTTAATTTGATGCGGTCATGTCTGGGTCATCATCTTCTTTACACATAAACAAGTTCAAATTCTAGCAAGCTCCAAGTCTGTGAGGTCATCTTGTATTTTGTCACATAAACAAGCTTCAAGTTATTTAAGGCAAAACCTTGTTTCCACATATATGTAATGTATTGTTATCGTACATATTTAGTCCCCTTTAAGAATAGCCGGTTGACATGGTAAACATCCTAGCGATGTACTCAAGGCAACTACAGTTGGCATAAACTAACGATACGCCTGCCCAAATGGAGCATGGGTATCATGATAAATATCTCTGGCACCTCTCTTCCATGACGCACGGGACTGGCAGATTCACACTATGTAAGCAAATTTATTGTTTGTGGCAGCGAAGTCATGCAACACATAAGTTAAACACTTCTTTTTTCATCTATCTATCGCCGAAATATGGGATTATGTAGGGAATCTGTATCCTCACTTCGTCAGAATACTTACAATTAATCACAATTCTTAATGCATCTGAAAGTTCTGACACGTACACAGTATATCACGCAACACTAATATTCACAACATACACACACATATAATAGTGTAAGCATATATTGTCTTGTAAGAATTAATTCCTCTCATTTAACTAGAAATAACTTTTCAACAAGCTAGTGCAAGCATCTATGATATTATAATGAAATCAATATGTCACGTGCGTTTAATATTATTAGTACATACGAATGGGGTATTGAGAATCATTTCTTGTTTTTGAATGACTCTTGCTCTTAATTATAAATTCTCGTGATTCTAATCTGGTGTATAACTCGATGTACATGACTCAACATCGAAATTATGCTGCATATAATTACAGGAATTCAATGGTCATGTCGGCTGGGTAAAACTTCTCACATGATAAATATATAGAATTGATATCAACAAGCTAATGGCGAGCTAGTGAGACGGTGGAATAATTTATTTTGCACTAAGAATTAGCACTTCTAGAGCTTACATCTTGAATATTGAGGTAACTCAGGCATAAATCCAAATTTTATTCCACTTTATAGACTCAACAACAGTTATAATGAGATCAAAGCTTTTCAGCAATTGTAGGTTACTCTTAGCTTGTGTGGTCTCACTATTAAAGATCGACATATATTGTATTACACTAACTAGTAAATGCATTCAATTACTAAGTTTTACTCGAGCGAACTGGGGAGGCCGTCGTGAGAATGAATAACAGCAAGCTAGCTGTGTAGAGAGTTGTCATGTCAGTCATACAGGTAATTCTGACTATTGGTGAGATGTATGACATAAATAGCACAGGATGTTCAGCGAGCCGTGTATAATCCACTGTAAAATGACTTTATGAGTAGGTTCCATTATCCCAGGGAAATTATTGATGACTCAGAATTAGAGTCAGAGACGATGCCCGGGGATTAATAGAAGTCCCGCAATGGGAGTGGGAGTGAGAGTGAAGTGCGCGCAAATGGCAGATTATGTATGAAGTCATATATTTACCCACACGAAATCAGTGGAGTATGGATAGAGAGTGCAGCGATGTATATGTTCAGCGTCAATACACTGTAATGTCCAAAGTCTGACACAGATCCTGATAGATCGATGTAGATTAATTGCACAAATTAATACAGGCACAGAGTAGTAGAGGCTATCTTCAGGTTATAAACAAAGGCCTGGCTCCAATCTTTGAGTCGCAGAGCACAGATAGTAAATTGGGTCCTACAATATTAGATCCACAGGCTGTTTGTGCGGCGACGGGACAAAGAGGTCATACCAGTGCAATAAACTTCTAAACTTACCTTGGTGGATCATATATGAAGAATTTTCTCTGGTTTGTGACTGGAACTAGTAAGAGCGCATGCTATTGTATCATGAGAGCCTCACTAGATGACAGAAACTCTGACTATCTTCATCTCCCAGTATATTATCAAAACGCTCCTAATTCTAGAATCTTCACAATTCTCGAAACACCAAAAGGCTACATGTAGGAACGATGCCTGAACATTCTGTGCTATTTATGTCATAGCATCAAAAATACAATTACACCATCAAGACTTGTTTACTGCATATCACAGCCGCCGCATGCAATGGCATTCCTAGAACAATGATTAACCACACAGCTAAGCAAGTCTACTGCTGCATCCATAAATTCGTTTGCGGTCAATTTCAAGTGAGCCAGAAAGGGCTGCCTAGAAAATTCATCAGTCTCGCTAGCTGGCAGTGAAATTTAAATGTAGATTTCACCAGCACCTAAACTGCATGCTAATTAACTGGCTAACATTTAGCCTGTAGCAATACATATAACAGATTATTCGCAACACATTTATAACAGGCAGGAATAAAAAATCCATTTTCACTACACAAGACTTTAAAGACACAATTTAATAATGCCCCCAGTTTAAGTCTTAACATGCCAGAGGATTTAAACATCTATGGACTTTATGTGTATTATATGGTGCAGATCTGCGACTTCAGCACATTAAGAGTTTAAAAATCTGAACTACATAGTCCTTCATGCTCTGTCTGTGATAAGGTTTAAACATGAAGCCCTGAAAAAAATTGTACTTCAAATTTGTGCAATCAGTCAGGGGGATATTTATCCATGCATACCATGCCATTGGCAGCATAACTTTCCAAACTTCTGCATGCTAGGATGTTTACTCCTCCATTTAAGCACTACTATGTAGCTCAGATATCAAAGTTTGACAGGTTTTTTTAAAATGAAGTTTTATAAAATGTTAACTTGTGTCTTTTACCATGTACCAACCAAACCAACCTCGTAACCTCTCCCCCTTTAATTTTTATCTGGATTTGCCCCTGAGATGGGTTTACTCACCAGTCTGACTCCAAGCCACCTGTTACCAGTCTGTAGATAGATGAATGCAGTGTTGTTGGTTTCAACTTTGGCTATAATGTTCCTTTCAAATCGCTTCTGCAAACTGTGGAAATCACAAATTAACATTTAAGAATATTATTTCTGTTAAACTTCGAGAAATAAATTTGAGTTTGCTTGTGCCACGGAAGCCCTATTACAAGCTCAAATTTGGGTAAGAAGAGACAGATACTTGAATATCATATCAAATGCAAGCATTTATAAATTCATTAGGTATTTGACCTTTGACCTGTAATTTTTAACAATTTGCAGGAATATCTTGATACATTTTGCACCAAACCACATCATCACTGGAATGTAAAAGCTATATGTGACCTGTCACCACAAAACGCACAATAAGTTGGAAAAATTGGATACTGAGTTTTTTAAATGGTCTGAAAAAAGAGATCGTAAGCTTTAGAATGTTATAAAATTTGTTTAAATTGGACAAGGCTAACCCAGTTAAAACACCGCTCAAAAGATTGGACCTTTACATAAGCCATTGTCAGGAAAGGGGAGAAAAACGGCATCAAAGATCACGCTTATCCATGCACGCTGGCAAAGAGCGCTAGCTGTGTGGGGCATGAAATGTGGAAATTGCAACTCCATAGGAATCGACAAATGAAGGTGTTATCTGGATGTAGGCTCAAGATTTGGCAACATCTAATCCACCACTTAATCTTATATTCAGCCAAGTTTCATTGTCTGGAGTTTTATACATTTCAAGATTAACAATCAATTATTTTTAGGGTGTGTCTGTTAGATGAGGGCCCACTGTCCTTGGGGGGTATTGACTTGTTACAGAAGTCTTCTCCACTACTTTTAATTGTTCAAGAGAAAACAACTTTTGGAATCCACCTAATGACCCTGCAAATTTGGCACATTAATGATAGATTAATGATAATTACTTCAGAAAATGCCCGAAAATCCGCAAATCGATCTCCCCTCCGACCCAGAATCAACTAATTTTACAGATTTACCAAACTCCCATTGCGCACTTATTGATCGAAAGAGTGTCGGTGACAGGTCACATAATGCTTGGAATAATGGTCCATTAAACAATGTATTAAACCTTGTGATCCTTGACCATTAAACCTTTACTTCAGCATACACGTTGACTAACGTATTCAAAATATTGAAATATGTACAAAAGAGGTTATTATCATAACAACCGATTAAGTCATAAGACAATTCAATAACTGAAAAAAAAAGATGAGACAACATTGTTAAAGTTTGAACCATCAAATCTGAATGGTAATGTTCCCAACAGCAAAACATTAGCTATTGCAGCCCCATATACAGTAAGCTCATCAATTTGGCAAAAATGTTTTTATGGCCCCTTCCACACAACAGAGAAGACTCAAAACAGCCACTGAGGAGCCGCAAAAATTGTAATAATAATAAAAATACATATCACGTTCTCCGTATAACGCAAAACATTTTAGCTTATTGCACGTCCCGATTCGCTGTGTATTTTAATACCTCCCGCTTTTGTTTCCACAAGACCGAGATAGAAAATAGTGTCTAAATGGAAGGCTCTAAAAACTCTTGAAAGATCACTGAATAAGACAAAAACTTTGCTAATGTTTCTTAGTAGTCCTCCAGTGATTCTCTCAAACCAGAATTTTGGGTCAGTGATACTGTCAATGCAAAATATATGGTCTCCTTCTGCGATTTTCCTGGTCCATCTGTCACTGGTTCTATAGGTTCACTAGTCCTTCAATGATCCCTCAATGATCTTCTCACACAAGATGTGCAATTCTTGAAGAGAACTGTCAAAGAGATAATTTGAAAGAGAGCCTGAATCGGGTTAAAGTGAAGCATTGGGTAAATTCATTTTGATATTCTTATGATGTAATCTACTGTCGATCTTTCATTGATATCGAAAGTTACTAAAACATAATATTTTTTGGTTTTATTTGGTAAGGTCCGGAAAGCGACTGGAATGACTCACTTTCGAATAGGGGTTGTTGAAACACTGCTGGTCCTTTTTGAAAGAAATATTTATTTGGTCTATTTTATGACAATCAATGTAGAATTGCCTTGTGTTTTTCGTTTGCAATATTATAGAGCGAAACACCAGTTTGCTAAATGTAGAAAAGAATTGTGAGATATTTGTACAATAATGGTGCAAACCGCATTTTTTGCTAATTCAGTTTATCAAAGTGTTGTCTCGAAATTGAATCAGAAAAAAAATTTATAAAAAGTTTTTTGTTCTATTGCTGGAGTAATAAATTTAAACAAAACATGCTGAGCTATGCTCACTAGCAATTAAGACCTATAATGTGTATGGTATGAAACCCAGATCAAAATTAAATAATTCATATGCTTAAATATGAAATTTGAATATTGTCACGGACGGACACAATTTTTGTCACGGACGGAAATTGCATTATACAGCAATGTAACAATAGGGGATTCTTATTCAATGAATTTTGTAAATGTGTTTTATCAGTTTGGTGGGAGATATGTCATTACATAAATCCATAAAATTGTATTGTAATTCATAAATATAGCCCCAATAAACCCCTTCCCCCAACACACACTCACATACAATGTTTTCATGCCCCGCAGACAAAGTCCCTCGAGGGGGCCATTAAGCGTTGGCCGGAGGCCAGTTACCGTCCCCTAAGATTTGATTCCTCTGATGAATGAACTTAAAAAAAATGATTTGACAGATTTTAAATATTTCTTGTTGTGTGGGTAGATCAACACTAAAATACAGGTCATGTTCGAATTTGGATCCGCAAGTTCCAAGTCAAGGGTCACAGCATCAGTTATATAGTGCCAGATTGGCTTCTGGGATGATGAGACTTGAATAATTAATCAAGACGGAATTTAAAAGATGTTTTGGAATGTAGTAGATGAGAAAAAAATAGATCAAGTTCGAATTTGCGGACGTCTGCAGGTAAAAGGTCAGAGGTCACAGCTCATTATATATGCAGAAATGGTTTTGGGGTGACTAACTTGATAAATATTTGACAAGAATCTTCAAAAAATGTGTATGTAGGTAGAGATCACTAATAATACAAGTCCAAGTTTACGTTGGAGTCTGCAATTCAAAGGTGCCAAAGGTCAGCAGCTAATCAAAATGCGTGTCCACACAGCGCGTCAATAAGGAAATCGCTTACTGTACTGCATTATAGCTGGGCATCTGTGTCCCTGTGAACACACAAAATTTCTAGTTTATTCCATCTTTTGAAGTTTATTCAGTGAAGTGAATACTGGAATCTGGGCTGAATATAATTTTAATTGGGATAATGCCCATGTTGTGACAGAAAAAAGGTCCGTCTGTGACGCAAAATATTACCGTCCGTGGACACTGTGGAAGTTCCGTGAAGCCGTGAGCAAAACTTTGTTGTCGTTCTATGTAAAAGTTAACTGCCTTGTTTAATATATATACTATATGTCAGGGAAGTCCAACGTTGATTAGAGCTAACATCTGCAATGAAAAAAAATTGTCCAGCATTGTTTTGTTAGATAGAAAGAACAAAAAGATGCACTGACAAGATGTAGAAACCCATTTCTATCACCTGTCCGTCGCCGTGACATTTGAATATTTAATGGATTCTATCTTTAGTAGGTAACCATGGCAATGAAAATTCTATATAACATTAACAATTTCAGTGATACTCTTTACAATGAAACCAGTACAACAAACTTGACAAATTTTACTACTTAATTTTTACAAGCCATGTAAAACTTTCAGAAGTTTGTAAATTTCCGTACAGTGACAAACATGATCAGCTCAAGACTAGGAGACCCTTGAGCGCATCATTGAGAGATCACTAAAAAAAGACCGCTGACAGATCATTTCCATAGAAAGTCTAGTATTTTGAACTGTTTCATTTTTTTTTTGAACCATGGAGACCATGAAATGTCACATGACAGATCCATAAAGATCTCAGAGTCCCACTGTCACAGTTCATGTGGAATGGCCCCATTACCCACGTACCATGTAAGCCTCTGATTAGTAAGGAAAGTCTCCAAAGTTCCGAGAAGTAGGCGAATATCGGAGATCGCTGATACTATCCAGACGTTGTAATTCCCTGCACATTCAAGGAGGATTGACATTTTATATCTATTCATACATGCAACTCCACTGTTACAAGGAAAATTGTTAAAGATACATCAACAAACAATACTAGCTTTGGTTTTACAAACTCAGGGTCATGAATGCACACTTAGACTTGAACTTTACGATAATTTATAATAAGCAGGCCAGTTAACTCCTGAACTCAAGATATGGACGATCCATGACAAAGTGGAAGCATTGTAATTGTTGAAAATGTGAATAAATACTGTGAAACCAAGAAATTTTTCGAGCATTTAACTTTCGCGAAAATGCATGTGAAAGCTTGGATGTATACACCACTTATTTTCATGAAACAAGACTGTGTACTATACAGCATAGGAAATCAACCCAGGGCACGGACCGGGATGTGGGGTTAGCCCTTGTAAAAGCCCAAAATGCCAACCCATACAGAGAGCCGGCCAAGACCTCAATTCTTTGGGGTGACCCATTTCTTTCAGAATCGCGCCTCATGATTTGCTAACAAAAAATTTCACATTCTGTCATTTTTATTAATGAAGGCATTGAAAAGAAATGATTAAATGGTCTGATTTTATGGATAGCATCTGGACTAAAGCATGTCGTGCAATCTTTTATTGCAGTTCTGCAAATTAACTGATGTGGCCAGCGAAAAAGTAGCCCCAGTGGTAGATATAATATGCCCCCCAAAATTCAAAAAATTGCCCTAGGCTCTAATAAAAATCGCCCCTTAAAAAACATGAAAATTAATCCCTACCACTGTAATATAACAAGTCAATGTATCTCAAAATATGGTGCGTGGTCAACTTATGGACGGTTGCAATGGCACTTCTACATTTGAATAAAACCAGTGTTTGTCAGAAAATATTAAAACAAATATTTTCTATGAATGAAAATTCTTCTTCGTAAGCAAGATTTCCGCATATATTTTATTTTGTTCATTTTCGGTGATTCGTAAAAGTTTCCATGCACAGCGAAATGGCTGTCGGCTCCTATTCACAAAAGTTTCAGGCGCCACGAAAGTATAGTGTTTTACAGTACGTTCATGTTTAACAACATCTGTTGATATAGATATTGATTTGAAAATAAATATACTTACAAAATTCAGTTAGAAACTTCAGAGATAATAATAAAACTTATACGTTAGAAATGGATACTTTTATCTACAACCTTTAGTACATTAGTACACAACACTTTTCCATCATACACTGTATTGTGTGTACAAATTCGTGAAGTGCGCTATTCTCGCCAAAAGTTGTAACATAGTGGCACTGTTCATATATGCTCAACACGTCAAGAGTCGGCAGTACAGTCCAGGCACATTTAAACACAAGCTGAAATGCACATAATTAACACAAGAACAAAAGGCTAATAGACATTATCAAAACGGAAACCATATTTATCACAAAGCAAGCTTGGACGTGATTTCACAATAGATTTGACTGGAACTTCGC
>JZLH01S0250759.1:26891-39746 GCA_001188425.1 Eucidaris tribuloides
ATTTAGCGGAAGCACGCATCTTACTCCACCTATATCCGCGAGAAACTATCGCGTCTATATTTATCTTGTGACCGGAAAAAGTGCAATATCTGAACTCATAACATTACCGCATGTGAACTGTGCAGTCAGCGGTTAACACTCGCACGGGATAGTGCAACGACCAAGTTACCTGTACAGTGTAGCTAGCTACTCGCGTCGCGTTGTATAGCGAACGAGTACACTACAAGTGCCTTAGTCCCACGGGTTGGAGCTGAATTCAACTCATCCGTGTAGTCTCAATCCTGCTCATGGTCTGGCATTTTGGCAATTGGTGAGTGAACTCATATTACAGTTTCGCAACGTTATTACGTGCATCGTATTTTTCTACAAAGTGTATTATCTACTACCTGGATGAGTGAGAATATACATAGACATAAATGAAAAATGAACGTAAAAACAGCATTTGCAGAGTCAGCAAAAAAATAAACAACAAAACCCTGTCTTTTAGTGTATGGACGAGCTCAAATATCCTGTTCCCAAAGGCTTAACCCTATATTAACTGGGGGGGTCAATTTGCCCCCCCCCCCCGACGAATTTCGCGACCATGCCGCTGCGCAAAATTTTTTGATCGCGTCGCTCACTGACTTTTTACTTTTAAGTCTTGCGCATCTTTTGAGACCGTTTTCGCGAAAATCGGACATACCGTTACGTCGCTGTGCGACTTTTTATGCATGCATGTCAACCCCAAAATTGCTCAAAAACGTGATTTCGTGTACAAAATCAATGGAAATTGTGCTTTCAGCCAAAAATCATAGATGTATGATTATTTTTGCTTTTACTGGTTGAAATGAATTAATTTTATGCTGTTTATGATTGCAAAAGTGTCCCAACAAATTTCATCGAAAAAACAATAGAAAACAAAAGGTCGAAAAAACAAAGAAATACATAAGAAATTCACAAAACAATAAAAAACATAAGAAATTAATTCCAATTCAGCAATTTTTTTTGTAGATAATTGTGAGAAATGTCAGAATGAATATTTTCACCAAAAATTAGTATTCTACTAGCTATTGTAAGTGAGTTATAGGCAAAAACATAATTTCATGCACTTATTAGCATAATTAATTACTTAAAAAATAGAAAAAATTAATTTTTTGAACATTTTACTATACAGTCATGTAGTTTACATCCGGCTCTATGCGCATGCAAATTTCGCGCGATCGCACACGATCGGCGGCCGAGATCTGAAGGGGGGTCAAATTGACCCCCCCCCCCCAGTAAAAACTGGTCTGAAATAGCCCAGTTAAAATAGGGTTAATACAATTACAAACTTGCTCTAGCCCCTCACCCTTCATCTTGACTTCGTCCGTCTGCGACACTGCCTGACGAGCTTCTTGCGTTCGCTCGCCGTCGTGCTCTCGTCTTCGACTCCGGCTCGGACTCGGTGATTTCTTTGATGCGTCACGTTCCAGGTCGACATGCAGGTCCGGGTCCTTGAATCCAATCTCCTTCATCGTTCCTTGGTGGGCTATCAGACCGTCCTTCATGTAGATAACCTGAAGACGGACAAGCAAAGAAATGTCTCTCTTGACCTTGAGTGTGTACACAAACATTCAGTCCATGTAAGACAACATCAAAGTGCATTATCACAATTCTGTGTGCAAAGGAATGTGCACATACGCACTATGGTCTTATTTTGTACACTGAGCAAAAATATTGTAATGCATCTGTGAACGAGTTGATCCAGTTTTCCCCACAAGTAGGGCATTATGCAATTAACCATTTTTTTACAGAATCACTCTATATCATTACTTCTGGAAGTGTTTGTAGTGTTTAATTTAATAAATTAAAAGGAAGATGTTATTTCTGTTGGATAAGAAGAATAACATGTTGTCTCACAAAGAATGAAATCAGTGGCTACCATGGACTTAGATAATAATGATAACATTGGATGGCTTATTTTCAGCGGACACAGAAATTATTGTACTCTTTGTGAAAATATTGAACTCGTCTGCGACTTGTCTGATACTTGTCATAAGTCATATAAAACTTTCTTGTGTCCACCTCAAAGCCATCCAATAATATATAGATATTATCTACTATCTATATATTTACACATTTTTTTTATATATAACTCAACCACATAATGAAGAGTTTCTTCACCAGCATGCAGCATTACCTACCTGGTCCGCATGTTCCAGATACTGGATCTGATGTGTGACCAAGATAACAGTTCTCTCATTCTCTACCAAGTACTCCTGGATCCCCTTGTAGAACATGTGACTCCCGACGTGTACATCCAATGCAGACAGAGGGTCATCCTGAAATAGAAAATAAGAACAAAATATGATTAAATTCCCAAGTCTTTCTCTAAAAAAAATAAAAGAAATAATAAAAGCGATATTAAAGAATGGGAGCACAATCATTTTATTTCAATGTGGTTTATTGCTCATTCATATTTGGTCACAGGTGAGTGCTCAGCAATCGGTATGTAAGCATGTCAAAATTGCTTATGTATTTATCATTTGTAACAGCTGCTGATTGATGTTAACTGAAATCTACCTGTGATCAATTTTTTGTAGCCTGTTTGTTTTATTATAAAAATCAATCAGTTAATAAATGAATATATGAAAAAATAATAAAAAATAAAAAATAAATGAATAAATAAAAAAATACAAATATGATATATGGTGTGGCGACAATTGCTCCCCTCCCCCCCCCCCAACTGCTAACATTGGACCTGAATCCAACTCTGACCCTAACTATACCTGAACCCTGATCTTCACCTTTACCTACACCACAAACCCAATGATAAACCTAACTGTAATCCTTTGTCTTTGGAGATATTACACTGTATTTCTGAACAATCATCTGAGCACATGTTTTGTCACCAAATGAAGATAGGTAGATCGATGAATATTGATGAATTAAATATACAGTGAAACCTGTCTATAGTGGCCACCCAAGGGAAACGAAAAAATGTGACCTGTATAGACAAGTGGCTGCTATAGACAGGTTAACACATGATTTTTCCTCTAGGGAATCATTTTTGTGGCCACTATAGACAGGTTGGCTGCTATAGAGAGGTGGCCACTAAGACAGGTTTGACTGTACACACCATCAGTTTCTGACGCTATATCAAAATCACAACCTTCCAGACTTACCAAGATGACGATGTTATTGAAGCTGTACATCGCCCTGGCAACGCTGACTCGCTGTTTCTGTCCTCCACTCAGGTTGATTCCCTTCTCTCCTATCTCCGTCTCATCACCGGCCGGCAGGATCTCGATATCGGGACGCAGGCTACATGCCGCGATGACCTTCTCATATCTAGGGAGTAACAACGGAGAAACAATGAAGTAACAATGATCCATACTGTACATACTGTATATTTTGCATACAGTTTACTTTCATGATTTTGCACATTTCTTACTCATAATGTGACAATTTATGTGACTATTTTAGTTACCCTGTAATACCGTTTTATCTCAAATTTAGATCATCTGGTCGAGCGAACTCGGACTTGAATCCTATTGTGCCATTATTTCGGTCCTGCATCAGAGTCGGCAAATCTTCGGGTTGACATCCAGTATCTCTACAAAGTTGGTCAATACAGGTGGTGGCAGGTTGTCCGACTTGTTTTCAGCCATGCCTTGGGGTCCATAGCACGAGATCGCCTGCAAGTTCTTGTTTTGATCGCCAGCAATAAGATAATTTGCTTTACAATGGCCCCCTCTTATTTACAAGACCTTTTTTATATCAAACACCTTTAATTTATGTGACTAGTTTATTTCCAATGTGACACCTTCCTTTTATGACACACTCTATATGCAATACGACTCATATTATCTATGATGAAACCATTTAATGAAGAGAACTTACTGCCAACATGAATGTGCATTTAGTGAATCCAGAACATTTTTTTTTAGAAATCCATCACTGAAAGTTTTGAGCAAATATGCTATTGAAGCAAATTGTTTTTCAAAAATTTGAATAAATCTACACGTCACCATCTGTTAGATGGCAAGTCTGTTTTTGTCTGTGATGTCACACCAGAATAACTCTCCGCTGACTTTTAATGTTAATTTTTGCAAACTTTAACTTTTCATGAAAAATCAAAATTTTGTGAAAATAATTGTATAAAGTCAATGAAAGTTGCTCTGCTATGAAAAGCAGCTATAAACTGAATCCACATTAATGTATGGGGAAATTCTCCTTTAATTACATGTTTCCTTTGTTTTTAATTTACACCATTTTGTCATGAATGCAACATCTTTTACACCTTTACAAATGTGATACCTATTTCATTTGTGACTGCTATCAAGTATTACTATTTACTCATAATTTTTGTGAAATTTTTCATTAATGACATCTTTTATTTATGATATATTTATCATATGACACCTATTTTATAGTAATATTTTTTTCATTTCTGATATTATACATGTTTATGGTAATTTTCATAATTTATTTCTGTTTTATGGTATATTTAAATCTATCTATGACACATTTCATTCACACTTCTGCATTTTTGAAATTCATGACACCTTTACTTACCAATATTAATCTTTTATTAGCTAGTAAACGTGACACTTACTGTTGAACGCCACCCTCTAGCAGATATGCTTCATTTTTTTGTGTGGGTTTTTTTTTTCTCTGTCTTTTTTAGTATAACACTCTCAAGGAATAAAAGTGATCTGATCTGGCTTACCTGTCAGGCAGGAATTGGTTTCCAAACAGAATGTTATCCTTGAGGCTAGCATTGAGAAGCCATGCCTTCTGGGCTGCATAGGCAATGGTACTCAGTTCTCTGCAACACAAAGAAGAAACATCAGGTTTGCCATACTCATCACAAGTGCATGAAGGTAAATTTAATTCAACCTTTTGAGTGCTAATGTTGCACTTGTGCACATATGTACAATTGAATTTTGTGTCGCTTTATGTTTTATACTTGCAAAGGGGTTGCCACAAACCAAGTTTTTAACTTTCAGGCAACTCCTGAAATCAAAACTGATATTTGTATGTGGGCAATTCCACAGTAAAGGGTATAAAAATGTGGCATGGGCTGTAAAATCAGAAATCATTATTAAAGTCATATTTTTGGTTTCCTCAGCTTTTGAATGTGGACCATTGAAATATAAAAAAAATGGGGAAAAACTTTAAGATTACCTCTCTTTACAGCATACGGCGCACAAAAATCTACGTGTGCAAATTTCCCATACCATGTTCAAAAACAGGATGGAATATTTCATGGCAAATTCTTCCGTCCTTGTTACGAACATGGTAGGCCTATCCTCTACCATCCTTCCTAATTCTGTACCCAGCCATTAATGCCCATGACGCATGTTGCAAAAGTTTGATTTCTTATATTCTTCACCCAAAGTATTTTTCTTTCTATATTTATGTTTTAATAAGATGTGCAACATTATCAGGGTATCATAGTGACAGGTCACAACAGGGACTACAGTTACCTATTCCACAAGACTTCTCCATTCAACGTCGTCATTTCACCCAGGATTGCCGACAGTAGGGACACTTGCCTGCACCCACCTGACCAACTATCATTGTCAGCTGACCTGTAAAACACACACATAAATATTCAAGTCAGTTAACACAGAAATAACTGAGGGGGTATATATGTGGCAACCATTGACTTAAATGAATAAGACTGTGCGTCCAATTGTCTTACTATCAATCATCTGTTTCCAGTCTATTCTACCCTGGGCTACATGTTCAGCCCCTTGTACGGGTATTCCCAACTCACCCACTATCTGATCTCCCCAGCAAATTTATTGGTGGGCGACCAGTTGGTCTTATTTTTGTGAAGTCATTTTTGTGTGATTGGAATGGAAGTCTGTCATGGGTCATATCAGGGTTGGCAAATTATATCAATGGCAATTTGAATCACTGATTTAAGTGATGATTTTTTTGAAAAAAAAAACATAGTGATTTAAAGGCAGTAAATCTCATTTGCACCATTTTTTCAGCACAACAAAAAAAAAACTCATGCCTTCAGGCTATTTGGGACCCAGATATGGGTACAGGTACGGGTACTACAGGTCTGCCATCCTATTAAGTGACATGTTATAATTGACAGAATTAACTCTTAACATGCCGAAGTCGCAGATCTGCACCACATGATACACATAAAGTTCATAGAGGTTTAAATCCTCTGGCACGTTAAGAGTTAAGTATCAATGTGAAACTAACCTGCTGGAATCTCAATGTTGATGTCAGACAGAATGGGAGTGGTGGATTCATTGTCCCAGGTGAAGGATCCATCAGTGACCTGAGAGGAATTAAAAACAAAATAACCAAATGAAAGGCAAGATCAAGAGGGCACTGCTCATACTATTCGACTCAGGAATAGGTGAATTAAATAAACACTTTAAACACATTCCTAAATCAAATGCTTAACATATGTTGAAGAATAAAATGTTCACAGGGTTTGATTATTTTGTTTACCTGAAAAGAAACGAGCAATAATTCAACAGTATCAAATTAATCTCTGGCCATGTTACAAATCAATCCCACAGAAAACTGCACAATAAATTTCACCTGCACAGCATTTTCTGATAATAACCATACAACAAAGACTACGACATTTTCACAGCAGAATCTTAAAACAGTATACTTAACTCTGGGAGCGTTGTGTCCTGAATTGAGGACAACTTCCGGCGACAGTTGCTCCGGTGACAATATCTCAGAAGACAAAGAGTTAGGGTAAGGGTTGACATTGGGTTTCCAGTTCAGAATAGGGTTAGGGTTTGTGTTTGGGGTTAGGGCTTAGGTCAGGGTTAGTGTATGAAATAATCGTCGGAGCAAATGTCGCCACAGCAAATGTCATGGAATCTTCCCATCTTGACATTTCCCTTTGATGTACATACCTTCAGCATAACATCACTTGGGAGCGATTTGCCGGGGGATGCCGCCCTAAACCTTGGGGCGGGGGAATGCCTCGACTGAGTCCCGTAGCGGTAGGGGGCTTTGCTGTTCAATCCATCCTCCTCATGATCTACGCTCTCTTCCAGGAGGTGGCGTCTTTCGTCGTCGGAGCCTATTTGCTTCTTTTTCGGATTCTTGACCTTGATCGGTGGGACCTGAAGATGATGGAATGCAGAAATGTAGTTATAAGTGAGGATGCTTATTTAATATTATATTTCACATACTAAGAATCTTGCTGTAGGATTGGGCAAGAGTTGATCACGTGATAAAGCGTAGTTTTGCCCATCAGATCACTCGAGAAGAGGAGCTTGTTGTACTCAAAGATGTTAGCATGTTTGTGTTTCGCCGATCTCTTCGGTCCACACAGTCATTATGCATTGTTCATATTTTTGAGTGCGCGCGAAATAAAAGTGTGTTTCACCTGGACTATCAATTGCCTATCAATGGCTCGACGCGGTGCAGTCGGTTGAGTGCGTATTTCATGAGCAGCTCTTATATGCAACATACACTAACATGCATGCGCTTGCATCGAAGGTCCCGGATGGTGCGCACCCAAGAGTGGGTTGACGTATTCCACATTCAGGCACGAGTGTCTTTTTCTCAGAAAAATATTTAGTTTCTTCAGTTAAATAGCTTCAGATGTGGAATATAAAGCAAATAATCACCTTTTGGTTTCAAGCGATGAGACATACTCTGAATGTATACGCTATCTTTCCTCTGCTTCGCTTTGGAAAAAAAGCTACATCCAGATCACCTTGGTAGTGAGTTTGTCCCTATTCCTTCGGCGATGGCAATTACCCCCCCCCCCCCCCCCCCCTCCCCCCCCCCCCCCCCCCCCTCCCCCCCCCCCCCCCCTCCCCCCCCCCCCGATTATGCAGAGGTCCTGTGTCCCTCTCCTACGCGCTGCACGGTCCATGTAACCCCAATCCCAAGATTCTCACCTCCATGCTCGCACTAGCATCAGATTCCGATCTGGAGTGCACATCATCCTCCGCCTTCCTCCCATCATCTTTATCCTCGACCTCAGCGGCACCGAAGAAAGCGGTCAGACGGCGGGTGCTGATGACGGCATTCACGTGAAACGTGAAGATCATCGGGAGAAGGAGGAGGGGCAGGCTGAGCTGGTTGAAGACGGACAACGCCGCAAACGTGATGTCAGGGGTCAGGGCCTTGCCCGTCAGGACGGTGAAGAGACTGTAGGACTACAAAAACAATACCAATGTTATTATCATCATTATCATTATCACCATCATTATCATCATCACTCAGCATTATTAGGAGGAGGGGGGGGTCAGGCTGAGCTGGTTGAAGACAGACAGCGTCGCAAACGTGATGTCGGGGGTCAGGGCCTTACCCGTCAAGACGGTGAAGAGACTGTAGGACTGCAAAGACAATAGTAACGTCATTATTATGATCATTACCATCATCATTATTATCTTCATTATCATTATTATTATCATCATTATCATTCATCATCATGATTATCATCATCATTATCATTATCTTCATTATCATCATTATTATCATCATCATCATTATCAATCTTGATCATTATTAGGAGGAGGACTCAGGAGGGGCAGGTTGAGCTGGTTGAAGATGGAGAGCGCCACAAACGTGATGTCGGCGATCACTACGACTACTACTCTACTTTTATGACCAATACTGCTGCTGCTGCTGCTTCAGCTGTTTTCAAACTACAATTTGTGAACAAAATGCCTGTGGTTGCATCTGGGGGCAGAGGAAGTCCCTCTGACTGATGTATGCTGCCCCAGTGCCCCACCCTCCAATGGAACAGCCATTTGGGTATAATTTGAATTCAGAAATCACCATCATTAATGACCAAACCACAAATTTGGAGACATATAGAGCACTGTACCCTCTTTTGACTATTGACCAGAGTTTATTGAAAATAGTCCATTAGAAATTCATTGACAGTCCAGAAGGATCATCTACAACACAAGATTCAAATCCAAGCACAGAAACAAAGATACGACTACACTTACTGTCAACATCACAAGAAGTGGAGCTGCTGCAGTCACTCCATCTGAAAGAAAGAAAAAATTAGGTTTAACTAGGAAACCAGCTTATGACACAAGCATAAGCACTAAATATAGAAGCTACAAAGTTTACTTAGAAAGTACGAAAAATAAATGTGTGAGTTGGGGGATATATTTACAATTTTGCAATGATAATATCTGCTCACAAAAACCATTTAAAATTAAAATCATATGTGTGTAAAAACAATTTTTGCTGTATCTTTCATGTTGTTTCCTGAACTTTGAAGGGACATCATCTAAAATTTCCTTTATGATCTCCACAGTAACTTTCCTATTACGACTATACCAATATACAAAACAAAATGGAATGATTTTGTTTTCCTGAAATTGAGTTTTAATACAAATATTTCCTGAAAAGTAGCATCTCTGAATAAAAACATGATATCTGCAACAACTTTATCTGCTGATGTCTTACCCTCCTAACCAAAGGCAACAAACACAGTATGCCTACTGCTTTCATTGACAAACTGTTCCATTTCCAAATATGAGAATTAATAGTTAAACCGCTAGTCAATATATTCCTCGCCTCCTTTCCCAAACCCCATCCCCGGTCTGTTTCACTGTCATGCCATGAATTGATACATATACTTACTGAGGAAAACTTTCCAAAACATCTGCCTTATCATCTGTCCGATTTCATCCCGACGGGCTCCTCCTATGGCATTCAGGAAGATGTCCTCCCAGGCGTACAGCTTGATGAGTTTGATGCCTTGCAGCATCTCGTTGGTCTGTTTCAGGCGATTGTCAGCAAATGTCTGTCAAAGCAGTTACAAAGTAAGAAAGAGAAAATAAAAAAAACGCTACAATGTCAAACAATAACACTAAGAACACTCTGCTTCCGTCTTTAAAGGCAGGTATTCTCATTTTCACCACTCCCGCAGCACAGCAAACATCACTCATGTCCTTAGGCTATTAATTAAGGATATGTCTGTAAAATCTGAAGATCAGTAATTACCTAGAATCTGAAAAATGTGCCTAAAACAATTGCCGTTTAGAGCACTGGGTATTTTTGACTCTAGGATACAACAATTTAAATCACAGCCTAACGGCCACTACAATTCCACTAAACCTGAGTTTCTAGCTTCTTTACTTTTCTAAAGGTTCTCAGATGGTATTTTCTTCCATAACTGTGTATTTACAGTGTTACACAATGTTAATTTTAGGCATGCAAAACAGATATCCTGCCTGTAATTTTGCTAAAATTGCCCTACATAAAATGAAATACTGACAACATTTTCACTAATATCATGCTTTCACATAGTAGTCAAAATATTATTGCATACTGTACACATTGAATATTTTGCAGTGGTTTCATTTTTGCGAATTTCGCGACTTGGATGTAAAAATTTTCACTTTCTGGCATACCTGTACAAAGTAAAGGAAAATGCAATAAAATATATGATATCTTATTGCTATGAAATATACTTTTGAGAATTCACCATCCTGAAGCTAACTTGTGAAAATATGCGAAATATATGGCATACACAGTATTGAATTATTTTTAATATCACATAAAATTTATATTATCAAAATCTGCAATAACCCTGGTTGCCAATCTCTTACCATCGCTCCTTTCTGGTACTGTGCTTGCTTCCTGGCAATCAGGGTTTGAATCGGCACTGAGATGAGAAAGATCGACGAACCAATCAGTGCCGCCGAACCAAGTTGAAAGTACAATATAACCAGGTAGCCAATCAGCTGCAACAAGAAAGGTTTGAGTAAAAAACTGATTAAAGATTGTGTCAGGGATGTGCAAGTCCATTACTTGCCTTCATTATCAATACCAAACGGTAGTTTAGTACTTACAAATTGTGTGTTGAAAGTCTGAGATCCATACGTCATGAATTTGTTATTTTATGAGAAAAACTAATAACGACATGTTACCAGAATGTTGTTCTTTCCGTGAGTTTCAATTTTGCTCAAACTGCAAATCGCGGTTACTGTGTACAGTCGCAAGACCAGCGGAGCGCACAGTGATTGGTTTAAACGGCTAACCCCCGCACGACCATTGGCTAACGGCTGATTGGACAATTTTGGAACGGCACGTGCACGTTTGACGTCACAGATTTTTTGAAATTGCTCCTGAGCAATGTGAAAAAGGATGAAGTTTAACCGTCCAGATTTTCACCAAAACTCAATATTTTACCCCAAGTCTCTATGAGAGGTGTTTATTTATATTAATCTTCACATTGGATATGATTTCAGCTGATTTCATTCATATAGATGTTTTTTGACGTGCAAATCAATGACACAATCTTTAAAGGTAAATGATATGATTGCGGGTATTCCTCAACTTAGGATGAAACTACAATTCTAGAATCAAGTAAACTGTGCAAGGATTTTACTGTCAAAAGTTTGTAGAAAAAAATTGACTCATTCTTATAATACCTTCCATTAGTATACCTTGTGACACACACATCTTTTACGTAGTTTTCTAAGGGATCTATATCTAAAAGGGCTCAAGAGAAATAAGATGAAAGTATGTTCAGCTTCATTCCGCTTCAGTAAATAAATGCAAGATAAACCCATTCCAGCCAGGAGATACACTCAAGCCAGTGATTAATTGGTTTATCTTTCAACCACTTTGGTTTGAGAGGCATTTTTATTTCTCTCAATCATGTCACTGCCCTTTAATACATGTATATGTTTGATAACATAAATGGTATTCTGGAGTACCAAATAGAAATCCTCCAGTTTGTTGATGTACTTTTCATTTCAGCATCATAATCTAGGTTACCAAAACATCAAATTTTGTAGTGTACTTTCCAACGTTGAAAAACTACTTGTGCAAAATATTTCATTTAGAGGCCTTATACAAACGTAAAAGCCCTAAAACTTTCAATTTCAACATAATTTCCACCAATGTAAAAATGCAAATTAAAGAAATAAGGTTGACCCGTTGGAGACTAAGTAAGAGTTAACTCGTTTTGAGGTCAACGAAAAATGTGTGTTATAGTGAAATCATATCCTCTGCAATGGGTTAACAGAATGAGATACATACTTGATATTAATATTTCTACAAACTCGCACAGTTGTCTTGATTTAGTAGATTTTTTTAAAGAATATTTAGCATCAAGATACAATTTTTATTTCATCTTAACTAATGGATGTATGTCTGCCCAAGCCAATACACTATATTTCAATGAGGTTACAGAATCAACCATCACTTCTATTTTTTTGTTTTTTATTGCACAGGTATTCTCCAAAAAGCATAATAAGCAAAGCTGCTAACTTCTTCTGGAGCATTTCAGTATTTTGACGGATGAAAATCAGTATTTTTCTAAAGTAATCCATAACTCTAGCAGGCATATTATAGGAATATAGTTAATATACATAAATCAAAATTTTGCATAAAACCTTCAGTATTCTTGTCAAATCATAGTTCAAAATACTGAAAGACAGTACTAAGAGTCATCTCACAGATCTACAAACTCAATATTTGAGTAACAGCAAGCTCCTGTCTACTATTTACACCGTCAGAACTTCTCCACATACACAATAACTTGTGAATTCTTCTCACCACGTATGGAATAGACCAGATGTAATGAACCCACTGCAAGGAGTTGAGAATGCAGGTGGCGTCCACCGACATGTGGTTGGTAATCTGTCCCATGGTCATCGACCCGCCGCTCATGGAGTAACTAGACAGTCGTAGTGCCTTGCTGTAGACAGCCGCCTATCAAAAAAAAAAAAACACAATGTGTTGCATACATAATTGTAAATTGCTGCTGATTGGTGTCTTGGATGGAGATCAGGTGGATACACAAGTATATGACCAAGAACCCTTCGCCCCTATTTTGCACTGAGCCCTTATTCTGCACTGGTCCCTTATGAGCATTTCAAGCCTAGAAGTTGATACAGCACTCACAATCAT
>JZLH01S0250783.1:0-13260 GCA_001188425.1 Eucidaris tribuloides
TTTGGGCATCTCATGACATTTGACATTTGTATGGTTCGTCTCCATCCATGATTGTATGTGTTTACTAAGTAAGCTTGATTGCAGATCCCTGCACTACAGTTGTACACATTTCCTCCTGGTGCCTGATGGTGAAATATGCATGTCATTTTGACTGATGCTAGGCAAAGGACAGTTGTGGGTGACTCAAGAATACCTTAAAATCCAAATGCCTTTTCATGCTGCTGACATTTGCAAGAATTTTCTCTACTGTGCATTCTCATGAAATCATACAGACCACTTTTTTTTCACTAATTGCTCTTTAAATGGTTGACACTGGTGTAGCATTGTTATTTGTATGCATTTTGCTGTGTTTTATTGCACTGTCTTCCATGATAAATGCTTTTCCACAATGCTGATACTGATATGGCTCTTCATCAGTGCATGTTTTATGTTTTATTAGACTTGATTTCAAAGTAAACACCTTTCCACACTGGTGACACAGATATGGCATTTTTCCAGTGTATGTTCTCATATGTGTGAATTGAATATTTTCATTCGGAAAAGCTCTTTTACGCTCCTGGCATCCATATGGCTTTTCTCCAGTGTGCATAACTCTATGTTTCGCAATGTCAATTTGATCGGTAAATGCCTTATCGCACTTCTAAAATTCATATCCCTTTTGTCGAGTTTGAGTTTTGTAATGCATGCAAAGTTGAAAACATAAGCGAATATTTTCCCAGACTCATGACATGCATGTGTCATTTCTCATTGCCTGTTTTCACTTGCATTTAAACGTGTTTCTGACAAGTGAGTGCTTTACCACACTATTAATACTTAGGAGGACTGTGTCCAGGGTTTTTTTTTTCTAGGTAGTTGCAAGTAGTGCTCTTGTGACAGAATATTTTTCCACTCTCCAGAAATCCATGTGACCAACTTTTGACCTACTTATGACAGAATATATTTCCACACTCTAGACATCAATGTGACCTACTTTTAGCAACTACTTTCTTTTGAATTGTTAGACTGTTGTATGGTTGCTTAATAATTCTCCTGATTTTCATGTGAATCTTGTCCATTCTGTCTACACCACAACTTTAAAGGTATTGGCTAACATTTACCACAGTTAAAAAAATCTGAACCGCATGATTCCCCATGCTACCAGTGTCTTTGATGAGGTCTAAAAATGAAGCCCTGAAAAAATTGTATTTCGAAATGATTATTTAATGCTTTAAAAAAGTGAAAATCGTAAGTTGACCAGATTCACTTGCCCATTTCCTCCCATAGACTTACTGTGTGTACACCTAGGTTAATAAAACTCGCCCCGAGTTTTATTATTTATTCATGTATAACTTGCCATTGGCAGTGTAACTTTCCAATCTTTTGTATTCTAGGGTGTTTATTTGTCCATTTGAACACTACTATGTAGCTCAGATATCAAAGTTTGACAATTTTTTAAATTGAAGCTCCACAATGTTAGCCTATCACTTTAATTTCCTGAAAAATCATAAACAAAATTAGACTTGAACTAGACTATAAGTAGGTGATGTCCCATCTGTAATAATAATCAAGCACCTAGGAATGTAAAAAATCTTTTTTTTATTGTGTATTTGACTGGTTAATAGAACATAATGGCCACATGTGAGGCTCAAGCAAGCAATATATGTTTTAAATTTATTGCATTCCTGTACAGATTTGTGCACACAAGCTGCATGTTAATGTTTATGTTTTGTGTGTTGGTTGCCTATAATAATGAACAGATACTTGACTCACATAAAACAATTTGTCATGCGCCTGGCAGAATGCCATTAGCAAATGCTCTCAGCAAAATGTTGTTAATGGTATATTGTCTATAAATTCAAAATACAGAACTTATTCCATATTTCTGCCTAATATATTTTTAGAGGGACCTCAAAGACCACAATACTTTGATTTCATGTGAAATAAGCCAATTTTACGTTACAAGCAATTTACTGTAAACAACTGTAGAGCATTTGCAAACAACATTCTGCCAGGCACACGACATATTCTTCTGTAAGCATAAAATCAAATTACCTGCATCTACGCCTTGTTCTGTCTTGACTCGAGACATCTGCCATTCCGAACCTTCACTGGATATGTCATCACCAACCTTTATGTCACGCGTTGATTCCGTCATCTGAAGTAGGGGATGTGCAACATTGCTCACACCAACATTACTGCAACCTGGATCTGTTAATGATTGAATTATAATAATGCAGATGTTACTTCTCTCAGAGAAATGGTTACAGACACAACAATAGTGTGTCTCGCCCTGTTCGTTAAGGCCCCTGTCACATATTAGCGTTTAAGGCCAACGTATGCCCAGCATACATATTTTTCGCCGCAAAATTTGGCAAAGTCCAAAACACTCTCAAGCACGCTCAAATTCCAGGGCAAAATGGTGTAAAAATTAATGACCAACGAATGAGGTATGGATGATAATCGCACATCTAGCTTCTCAAGTTACGAATGACAGCCTGTGTGCAGCGTGAAATGATAAATGAGCCACTCAAGGAGGCTGTGATATCAATAAAGAAAAAATGATCACTGTGCGTTAGTTATACTGTACGCACATGTTACTCTAATGATAGACTAACATCAGGAACATCACATATTAGCCCGGCGAAAGTCGATGGAAGTTGATCAGCACGTTGTCGCAAGCTCAAAATTTTGAATATGTCCAAAATGAAACATCAGGCAGCAGCGTTCTTCAGCGAAACCCAACAACCTTTGGACGAACAGTTAACTATTTATACAACGTATGATAAACGTGTTACCAACGACTGACAATGTGTGGAACCTGCACCCAAATTTCCGAACACATTAGACACATGTTGGCTCTACACGCTGATATGACAGAGCCTTCATTCTTTGACGCTATGTGTGCGTTGAGCATTTGTTATGGCAATGGATTGGGTGGACGTGTTTTGAATGAACGGTGGAAGATTAAGAAATTAACAACCAACGTATAGAACGTTCAAACTGTGAATATTCAACAAATACATAGCGTACTGGCAAGCACGTTACCGCAAGCTCAAAAATTTGGAACATGTCCAAAATAAAAAAATTGGCACCAGCGTGGCTGGTGACCCTTGGGCGAACAGCTAACGAATACAACGTCTGTCAAACATATTACTAACGACTGACAACGTACGCAAAATTTTTGAACACGTTAGACATATGTTGACTCAAACCGCAAATATGTGACAGGGCCCTAACATTTGACATTTAACCTACTCATTTAACCTTTTGGTTAAGTTTGGTCAGAAGCAGGTAAATGGTTGCAAAGTTATTCAGTTTCATGAGCGTTAGGGACGCTGTAACCCAGAAAACTTGTGGGCTTAAAATATCTCGTTGCAGCTCACAGATGGGCAAACTACTAAAAAAAATAGTAAATAAATGAAAAATAAAATTGAATTACCTGTATCTGTATTCTGCGCTGTCCTGACATCAGTTATCTGCCATTCTGAACCTTCATCAGATGTGTCCTCATCCTTCACGACACTTGGAGATTCCATCATCTCTGGTTGGGTATGTGCAACATTGTTGACACCATCATCACTGACTGAATCTGTCAATTATATAATAATACTCAATCTTCAAAGGAAAGAAAGACCAAATAAATAAATTCCGTACATTATGGAGATATCAGGATTTTGAACACTGCCCAGAAGTGGTATTTGTGTTCCCCACACACATTTGCATAAGTTTTTTTTTTTCACATTACATGACTGGATAAAACTATCTTTATTAATTTTCTTAATAACTATATCTCTGATATTCTTGTATATTTGCATAGTTGTATACAATGTGATACATGCTGGCTACTACTTTTTGCAAACCCACAATGCTCCACCCACCAAAGCTACCCCCCCCCCCCAACAAATACAAAAACAAAACAAAACATCTTTTCAACATCTCGGGTACTAAAAATTTTTAATATGTTCAAAAGTTACACTTTACTGCAAACATGCCATGCCTAGTATTATTTACAAAATGTTTACTAATTATGATTACATGAACAAATAAACATATTTACTTCAAGTACAAAATTCTGAATTTTTCTGGATGTCCATCATAAACACACTGAGAGTTATAGCAGCTTCTTCAAAAGTCCTGTGACATTTATCACATTAAAAGCATATCAATTCATTGTATGGTATGTATGGTCTGCACCCCAGCCTAATTATGATCAAACTGGGTGAAGTTCATTAGTTAAAGGCACTGCATAACAATGTTTCCGGTTTTAAAAATCTGAGCTACATGATTCCCCATGCTACCAGTGTCTCTGATACCGTCTAAAAATGAAGCCCTGAAAAAATAGTAGTTCAAACTGATCATTAAGTGCTTTAAAAAAGTGAAAATCATTGAGAGACCATTCCAGCTTTCCCGCATAGACTGCTGTGTTGCAGAATTTCCTATCGGCTGAGAATAATTAATGTGCCAATTTGTATCAGCACATATTGTAGTAGTGACAGCATAACTGTCCGAACTTTTGTGTTCTAGGGTTGTCCACTCGAACACTGTCAGATATATCAGATAGCAAAGTTCAACAATTTTTTGAATGGGTCTTCCACAGTATTACATAGTGTCTTTAACAAGAAAATTATGATAATGATTTAAAATCAACAATTTTTTGAACGGGTCTTCCACAGTATTATATAGCGTCTTTAACAAGAAAATTATGATAATGTTTGAATTATGAAAATTTGATAATTTTGGGTTATCAAACTTTTCAATGATCTGTCAAGGAAGATATCAGTGAAAAACACCAAATGTTCTTTAAAAAATGTGACATATTATGATTTTCAAATGATCTGAAAACTGATATTCCTATGTACATTTCATATCTCCTACAAAAAAGAGTCCCCCCTTCAACATTTCAAATTTTACTAATTTCTAGATGGAAGCATTTTGCATTGTGTAATTTGCAGGGCATTTACAGATGGTAAAGGTAAATCTAGACATAATATTAAAGACACGGCCTAACATTGTGGAGCTTCAAATTAAGAAATTGTCAATCTTTGCTATCTGAGCTACATAATAGTGTTTGAATGGACAAATAGACACCCTAGAATACCAAAAGTTTGGAAATTTATGCTGCCACTGGCAAGATATGAATGAATACACAATTAGTAGAAGAGCCGGGTACAAAATAGCTAGATCTACACACAGTAAGTCTATGAGAGGAAATGGGCAGGTGAATTCAGTCAACTTTTCCCTTTTTTAAAGCACTGAATAATCATTTTGAAATGCAACTTTTACAGGGCTTCATTTTTAGACTTTATCAAAGATATTTGGAGCATGGAAGATTATGTTGCTCACACTTTTGAAACTGTGGTCATTGTTAGCCTGTGGCTTTTAGAAAAAAAAATATTTTTTCACCATTTACCTAAACTATATACTGCTTGTAAATTAAAACAGAAGAGTGAACAAACACTCAGCTCAATTTGCACAAGTCTACCTTCAGCAAGATAAGTTTAAAACTAAATTACCTATATCTGAGCCTTGTTCTATTTTGACCTGAGGCATCTGCCATTTTGCACTTTGATTTGATATGTCATCTTCAACCGTCATGGTACTAGCTGATTCCATCATCTCAAGTTGGGAATGTGTAGTATTGTTGCAGGCATCAATATCACCTGGAGATTTACATGTAAATGATAAATTATAAAGAAATATTAGTGTTCAAATCAGCAAGAAAAGAGTTCAGGAAATTACTCATTTACCAGACCAATACAAAAGTGTCCCCAATGAATGAACAAATCAATGAATGTCTTCAAGAGACAAAACAATAAGAAAATTAGAAGGTTAAAGGAGTAGTCTTTATTACAACAGCACCTGGTGCCTGAAACAAAGACTACTCCACAATAACCTCTTTTTACCCCAATAGTTCCTCTATTTCAAATAACAAATTAAGCAACTTCATTTTGTGCCCTCTCTTCACTACCAGTGTTCCTAGCACTTCACAAAACAAAATTCCCAGATTGTTTCCTTATAGACACTACATAACATTGCAGAAGCCCCATTTAAACAAATGTCAAAGTTTGCTAACTGGTAGTGTTTGAATGGACAAATAAACACCCTAGATCACAAAAGATCACACAGTTATGCTGTCACTTCTGAAATATGTAGATAAAAATGGGCACATGAAATTCTGCAACACAGCAGTCTGTGGGGGAAAACTGCAATTGTCGCTCAATGATTTTCAGTTTTTAAGAGCACTTAAAGTGATAGGCTAACATTGTGGAGCTTCAATTTAAAAAAAATTGTCAAACTTTGATATCTGAGCTACATAGTA
Source organism: Eucidaris tribuloides (assembly GCA_001188425.1). NCBI lineage: Eukaryota > Metazoa > Echinodermata > Echinoidea > Cidaroida > Cidaridae > Eucidaris > Eucidaris tribuloides. The sequence continues at coordinate 6,299 of JZLH01S0250783.1, forward strand.
GTGTTCAAATGGACAAATAAACACCCTACAATACAAAAGTTTGGAAAGTTACACTGCCAATGGCAAGTTATACATGAATAAACAATAAAACTCGGGGCGAGTTTTATTAACCTAGGTGTACACACAGTAAGTCTATGGGAGGAAATGCGCAAGTGAATCTGGTCAACTTACGATTTTCACATTTTTAAGGCACTAAATAATCATTTTGAAATACAATTTTTTCAGGGCTTCATTTTTAGACCTCACCAAAGACACTGGTAGCATGGGGAATCATGCGGCTCAGATTTTTTTAACTGGACATGGTAAATATTAGCCTATACGTTTAATGATCAGTTTGAACTGAATTTTTTTTCAGGGCTTAGTTTTTAGATCTTAGTGTGGGGAATCATGTCGCTCAATTCTTTTGAAACTCAAAACATTGTTATACAATGCCTTTACTGCAGTTTCAAAATTCCATGATCATTGTGTCAACTTATTTTTAGTTACCTCTATCTGTGTCCTGTTCTGCATTGACTTGAGGCATCTGCCATTCACGACCTTCAATGGATATATCATCCTCAACCTTCATGGCACTTGCTGATTCCATCATCTTAGGTTGGGTTTGAGTAACAGCATTCAAGTCCCCACTGCCACCTCGATCTGAGAACGGAAAATCATGACGCATGTGTTAGTGTTTGGTCAAAGATGAAACTTTACCAATAAATATAAGCAATTTCCAAAACCAAAACATGAAGAAAATTAATTGTGTATGTCAATATTAACCTGTTGGAGACTAAATATGAGTTAACTTATGTTTGGGTCTGTGGATAATGCATGTTATAGTGAAATCAAATTGTCTCCAAAGGGTTAAAGTGATAGGCTAACATTGTGGAGCTTCAATTTAAACAAATTGTCAAACTTTGTTATCTGAGCTACATAGTCGTGTTGGAATGGACAAGTAAACACCCTAGAATACGAAAGTTTGGAAATTTATGCTGCCACTGGCAAGATATGAATGAATAAACAATTATTACTCGGGGCGAGTAAAAAATAGCCTAGATTCACACACGGTACGTTTATGGGAGGAAATGAACAAGTGAATCCAGTCAACTTACGATTTTCACTTTTTTAAAGCACTAAATAATCATTTTGAAATACAATTTCTTTCACGGTTTCATTTTTAGACCTTGTCAAAGACACTTTGAGGGTGGAGGATTATGTAGCTCCCATTTTTTTTACTTTGGTATTAAAGTGTTAGCCAGTGGCTTTAATACAGAAGATAACCAGGACGATGAACCATTTTTTACTGCAAATAGTATGAGTACCAACTTTACATACAGGTTGGTGATAGCATTTCTGTTTAACAAAACCTAGCCAATTATAAATTTATCACAGGTAATTTTACAGTTTCGTTCATGTTTTCAGCTTTATATTCTCTAATTTTGCCAGGTTAACTTGATATACTTTGCAGAGGAATGTATTGACAATGACAGCTGAGTATACATGGAATACAGCCTACACAGGTTAGCAAAAAAAACAAATTACGTAGTACTCACCAAGTAAGATGTCTTCTTCCCCATTGTGATTGTTGACGTTTGTTTTTGGTATGTTTTCTATTGTTTCTTCAAGTACATCTTCCTTAGTTTCCTGTGTGGGGGGCTGGAGAAATCAATAAGCAGAATTAACATCCAGTGAAATAACATAATGGGAAACAGTTCCAATTTGAGGAAAAAAACTATTGTAGAGTCAAGACTACAACAGTCTGATTGCAGCACGGTCAATGGGTATTCAGCTGCACCCTATGCCAATTTCAAATTAAATTGCAATGCTTCATGCCTGCTTGTACGTACCCAATCTGATTGGTCATTTGTAAGTTATAATGGTAATGGGGTAAAATCAGATATGTACAAGGCCTTGTGAGCTTTGAATTGCAAAATCTAGTCAGTTCATTGTTACATCATGGGACACAAGTGTGGAAATTTATAAAAGCTTATGCACGGCAAATGACGCAGGAATGATGAACGACGGACAAAAAGCAATCGCAATACCTCACTTGAGTCTTCAGCTCAGGCGAGTCAAAAATAGCTCTTCAAAAAAAAAAATAATTTCTACACTGTCAACAATGGTATCAGGTGAACAAAAACTGGTCATTGTTGTTACTACCAATAACCTATATCACTCACTGCCATCCAATGTTGTGTCCCAGGAGTTTCATATTTGTCACGATCCAATGTTCTTTACCCCCCCCCCCCAACCAAAGTACAGCAATATTGTTCATAATAAAATCCTGATACAAGGATGGTCAGATGCATAGACTGGACTGATAGGCATACAGACAGACAATTCAAAAACATTATACCTCCAGCTCCAGTGGAGACAGACAGATTAAGAACTCCACTACGAAACAAAAGGTGAAACAAACAACTTGTTTTCCACACTTTTGATTTGGTACGTGGTTCGCCATATGACTTTGTCAAGTATTATGTTGAAAATGGTGTCCAGCAGTCCAGGGTTCGTACACTAGCACATTTTCAAAATTCTCTGACTTTTCCATGACCTTCCAGAGCAGAAAACTCTAACTTCGATGACCATTTTTACAAAAACAGTTTTTTGGTAAAAAAATACATGATCACAATACTAGTGATCTCCCAATCGAAGGTCATTATTAAAATATCATGAATAAGTGATTTTCCCTGTATTTCCAGAAGAATTTGAGGAATTCCCCAACTTTCCCTGACTTTTTGCTTCTGGAAAAAGTATTTTCAAATTTCCTGACCTGTATGAACCCTGGGTGTCATGGTGTACCCTTATAGTGTGGTGTGGTATGTCTAGTATACAGCTCCCATAGGATTTTTGTGCCAAAATTGATTTTGTTGTTGTTGCTGTTTTGGCTTCTATAGGGTCTAATCTATCAGAAATTGATGGGGTACAAATTTTCAGGCCCCTCCATCATTTCCTGGCGGGGGGTCCTTAACCCTACCAATCCCACGCTATTTTGACCGGTTTTCGCTGAAGGAAGCATATTGTTCCTATTCACAATTTCTACATTTGTAGGCCAATTAAACTGAAATTTGGCACAGATGTTCAGAAAGTCACACTCCACAATACAACACCATCAACATTTATGACAGTTTCCACATCGAGCAGTATTTGTCAAAAATATGGAAACATTATTACAAAATGACAAACCACTGTTTAGTTTGGGGCCATAATTGTGTACGTATTACTGAATATTTTACATCCAATTTGAGTTATCATACATCTAAAATAATTATGGAACACATTTATTGTGTACAGGTTACATCTTTGGTGTATTTAATTAAAGGTACAAATATCACAATAATCTGGTATTTACCACATACTTGCCCTTATCCAACACAAGAGGGCACCAGACAATTTATTGAAAATAATTCAGAATTACCTCTAAAAATCAATTTCTCATGATTATTATTGTATGGATATTTTATTCTCACTTCATTTTTGTTCTGTAATCACTATTCACATGCAGTGATAGTGATTTTTTTTTAATATTTTTTTTAAATTGTGTACTGTTGTGCTGTGGACTTACACAACTTAGTCCTTTCAGTACTATACTCAAAATATGGCACACAAAGTCTACAGAGATTTATTGCCATGGTACTGATGGGGTTAAACAGATGAACTGATGTGGGTTAGTATACATACCCTATGAACATGTGCAGAAGTTTCTGAAGGCTTGATTTCAGCCTTATAGAACTCTTCACACATTTGGGAAACTTGTTTGGCCAACGATGCAAGAATTTCCACACGGTCCTCTGTTATAGGAAGAGCTTTCCCGCACTTGATGCTGCCTGGTCCAAATTGGAGATCCGGTTAAGGACACTACAGTACATGTACATACAAGAAAATGGATCAAAAGGAAAGTGGGAAGTTACCACTTGTATATCATGCCAGTTTTTAATGGTGAAACATTTGCTTTTCCATAACTACACACAACAAAAAAAGTAACTACCCCCTTTTCTAACAACTGTGACTTTTTAACAAAATGAATTTCAGCAAAATAATTTGGCAGGAGTATTCCTACACTTACTGACTAACACCCGTGTGAAAATGTGAATGATCCGTCAAGCCATGCATGAGTGAGCATGCATTAAAGGCAAAAATGTCACTTTTCAAAAGTAACAGGAGTCATCTCTTACGCCAAAATATTGGCAAACAATGAAATTTTTTGCTTTGTTCATAAAGTGTGCTCATTCAACCTTGACATGGTATGGCTATAACCTCTCATGTTCGTACAACATGTAAAAATATGTTTTGCTGAAAAATATTAGATTTTAATTTTTCAATAAACTTTAAATGGATTTACAATTTCAAAATTGAGAAATGTGGAACTTTTTATATTGAGCTCATTGAAGCATAAAATATGCGAAAATCATCAGGGGAAGTGTAAGGGGGTCAATCGATAGATGATTAACATAAATACATGTAGCACCCATCATTCACCAGAAACAAAATTTGTCAAAATCCTGCATCACAAACTCCCCAAAATGACCATTGTGACTCTTGAAAAGTGACATTTTTGCCTTTAATGCATGCTCACTCATGCATGACTTGACAGATCAAGCACATTTCCATGCATAAGTTAGTCAATGCATGTAGGAATACTCCCGCCAAATTATTTACCTAAAACTTATTTTGTTAAAAAGTTATGGTAGTTTGAAAAAGGGGGTACTTACCTTTTTGTTGTTTATTTCTTTAATCTTTCTTCCTAACTAGGCATTGAAGAACTCGATCAACAGTTTTAAAGGAAGATGCATGCAAGTAACAACAATAACTAAAGAAATTTTTTGTCATTCTGAGAATTAAAAATGAGTTATGGTACACGGTGATAAAGAAAACGTAAATCAAGAGTACTGTGCAACACTTACTCTCAGCCAGGGAAATATCTAAAATTATTGTACGCTGACGAAAAAGCATGTATTGTACACATTCAAGAACTTTTGTAATTTGCTTGTGACTGACTGATGCCTGTGGCTGATGCGTTGATTCAGTTTTCCACACAAATACTTGTAATGTATTATAAAATTTCCTCCCTTTTCAAATGTCACAGTATATCACTACTTCTGTAAAACATGCTTGCTTTGCTTAATTTACTGAATTAATAGAAAGATGTGATTTCCGTACGATGAGAAAAACAACACGTTGTCTGATGAAGAATAAAATCAGTGGCTACAATTGACAGACTCATTGATTTGTGGAGGATTCTGTTAAAATTCAATTTTGATACATTAAGTCCAACAATATTTTTTTTGTGTTCACCTTAAAGCCATCCAATATCATTTACACAAAACATGTACTTGTAGATCTATCAGTAACAGAACTTTGCAGGATGGTGATTTATTGGGAACTTGGGAAGTTACATGTACATGTACACGTACATGTAAAAAGAGAAAACTCACTTATTTTGGAAGTACATGTACAGTGTACATTTACATAACATGTTCATACTTTTAAGCATGCTACGTTTTATGACAATGATACAACTGTCACCACTACTATATTTCATCAAGATGGAATCTCAGAGCAAGAATGACTGGTTGCCTGGCCATATGTCAGGGCTCGACACTAGCACTTGCCCGCTTGCCTGTGGCAAGTAAAATTTCATGTTGGGCAAGTAAAAATTCAAAATGTTAAAATTTACTTGCCCAATTGGACAAGTAAAATTTTGAAAATTTTTATCATGAAATGAGCAAGACATGTCCAAAAATCTTACCGTAATCAAGCAAAAAAGTCTGAAACTATGTGTTCACTTAACTTTTTATCATTATTTTGTTCATTGTACTTTATTAATGACTACTTAAATTCATAAAGCACACCTTTTGCTATAAAAAAGCTGTATTTGGTTAAAATTATGGGAAATGATTTGTAATGTTTCTATTGTTTATTTTTGGACAAGTAAAAATCTAAAAGTGAAAATTTCACTTGCCCGTAGGGCAAGTAGGAAAAAAAAGTTAGTGTGGAGCCCTGAATATGTACATGTAGATTCATTACCTTCCCTAATTGCCAACAAGAATTCACATTGTGAAGGAAAATCAATACAGCCAGATTCAAATAATCTCACCAGGATAACAAGAACAGCATAGGTTAAAACTTTTAGATTACTGTATATGCTGAATATTTCGCGGTGGTTTATTTTCGTGAATTTCACGCCTTACTATTAATGCAAAAATTTTCACTTCCTGACATTTCTGCACAAAGTGATTGCAACTGCGACACAATAAAATCGCGAAAATATATCCTTGCGAATTCCCCGTCTTGAAGCAAAATCGTAAAAATATATGGACGCGAACTATTTGGTGTATACAGTAGTATGACATTACTTCAACTCACCCATCATTTGATTCTGATAATGGGGCTTCCATGTTCTCTAAATCTTGGGCTGATCTGATACAGCACATACAGCCTCAGAAAACCACTGTGACTATGAAGGGCTGGAAAAAGATACATGTAAGGCAGGCAAATTCTTATTACCAATAACTACAATATATAACACAAAACATGCATACATTGACAATTTTCATAACACACTGTTCCCCTTAATTTTATTTTCAACAATCTGAAAATTGTAAGATTTAAAGGTTTGTTAAGTTTGTGACATTATAATTTGATAACATCTTTACACTGGTAATAAGTTTTAAAACTTCACATTCTGATCAAAATGCTTCAGCTGCATCAAAACTGGATGAGGAAGAGTGAGACAAAACCTGACATATCAGATTGAGAGTAAGTACCCCCCCCCTAAAAAAAAAAAGAATAATAAATAAATCAAAGCAACTGGAAGAAACATAAAAAGAAAAACAAAAAGAAAAGAGAAAGAGAGAGAACAGAAAGAAATCAATTCAAACATATATGTGAAAGTGATGACACAAGATGTTAACTTTATTTACTTTACAAGGCAGTATATCACATGCCTGTGTATTTACATCTAGACTAGACCAAAAGCT
>JZLH01S0250783.1:20669-33993 GCA_001188425.1 Eucidaris tribuloides
GGTGCCTTCTCCCTTTAAATAAAAATTAAAAGATCTAAAAATTTTAGGTGCAGATTTTTGAAACCCTGTCCCATGCCTTCACACATGAATGAACATTTGCTAAGAGGAGAATACAGAGAGGTGTGAGGGGTATGCGTCAATTGCACTATACATATACAGCGTGGCCCAAAAAGAATGCTACACATGCGATCATTTCAGTGATGATAACATTCTTTTTCCAATAATATGATACCGTGATCAATGACTTTGAGTCATTCGTTTGGGTCCTGCGGCCATTTTTCTGAGGCAATGCATTTCCCAATTTGCCAATTTTTTCATCAGCGGTGGTCATCCCAACACTGACATGTTCTCGCTTCACAGCTTGCCATACCAGGGGCCTGTTTCACAAAAGCGTCCTATCCTAACTGCGTCCTAACTAGGGAGATAGGACGTTGGTGTCGTTTCACGAAACCGTCCTATCCTATCTTCGTCCCATCTCCATCCTAAATCACGTCATAATTCTAGGACAGCTCATGGGCAGTCCTAACTCTGTCCTATCTCTATCTAAGCTGTACAATCGCACGTGCTGCCGTAATATTGGCGTGTGTGCGTGCGCGCGGGCAAATCTCGAAAGATATTGGCAATCCTATCACGATGGTGCTGACTTGGGCAAAGAAGGGGACATAAGAGTATAAGAAATGGTACATAAAGTCAAAATTGGGATTTTTTAATATCGTATAGGATTTGTTTACTATAGTGATGATCATTTGGTATTCATAGCAACTGAAAAAGATATATTTCATTGCTATATTATTCTTACCTCAGAAAATTGAATTCTCAGATGATGATATTGACGATGATGATAATATAAAATCAAGACAATGATAATGATGATAATAATAATAATGATAATAATAATACATGTAATTGATTATAATGATAATGAGAAGAAGAAAACAAAATAGGAGATAGAAGAATGATATTTTGGCAACTAGTCATCATTGTCGTTTCAATGAACATTACTAAAGTTGATTCAAACTAAATTGTAAAAATGAATTAATATTAAATTTTTTGATTAAAAGTTTTTTTTTATAATTACCAGTCATATTGATATCGTTGATCTCTAAGTTTACTTTTTTTTTGTTTTACCAAAAATAATACACAAAATTTATTTTATAGGTACAGAATTTACTTTCTTTCATTTTGAAACTCATGGCGGTTATTACTATGGCAATAAATGAAATAAAATGAAATTCTGACAAAAATCACATGTTCCAAAATCTCGACGTTAGTTTTGTTATTGGCAACTTTACGCTATAAGATATTATTATCTTAATGTATTTTCTGAAAGAGGACACCTTTCTGAACAAACTAACAAAATAATATACATCTCATATTCATAAATCAAGAAGGAATGCCAATGAGCGCCGAGAAACTCGAGTTAAAACAAATCAACAAACACAGCCCGCCGTGACAGCCTAGCCTCTCACCTCCCACGTCACACAGTCAGCATGTACTGTTTTGTAGGGGATTTCCCCTACGAGTGGCAACCTTGATTAGTCTACAAAATTATACCATATTTCATGTATTCCTGTAATTTAGTGCAAAATTCATTTGTTTTAAATCATATCATGTCATAAATAACTGCAAATATGTTTGATGACATGTTTATTTTACAAAATACGCGTAATCTACTAAGAAGTTAAACTTAGAGAACAACACAGGTCTGCATAAAAGACTACACTGTGTCCAGGAAAATATACCTACATTCTATGACTTGTACAAGTCTACCGTAAAGAAACATATTTTATCGATACCTCAAGCGATACTATCGTTTACGCAATGTACTAGTTAGAAGGCAGTTAGGACGTTGTTCGTGAAACGACTTAGGACTGTGTCCTATCTTCCACCCAACTTTAGGATTTGTGCGTTCGGATAGTACTAGGATAGGACGTCGTTGTGAAACAGGCCCCAGACAAACCGCGATGACAATAAGGATGCAGCTGACATGATCTTCCTTATTAAAGCGAGGGCATTCCTGCTGTTTGATTCGGCGGAGCTTATTCTATGGCACACCGTAACATATTTCTGTGTTCTGATGATCACAGGAGGTTAAAAATTAGCAAATTTAGAAAATTACATTGCCTCAAAAAAATAGCCCCAAAATCCAAACACCTCAATCAAAATAAATAATCATGGTATCATTTTGTTGGAAAAGGAATGCTCTAACCCATGAAATAATCACCAATGACATATTTTGAATGACTTTGAAGATATTAACGATCGCAGGTGTAGCATTCTTTTTGGGCCATGCTGTATATGCCCCTTTTATGGGTTGTCTCTGAGCTAGGCCATATTTTGCAAAATTGCCTTACAAAATGCCTTCATGTTCTTTGCAGTGGTGAGGACATGGCAGCAACATAGACACCAAATTGCCGGTCTTGAGCAGATCATGCATGCGTGCACCATGTCCTTGCCTAGTCACACAAGATACAATCTTTCAGTAATACCAAATATATTACCATACATATAATGTCAATGTCTTTCATTTCGTCAATATTTATCGAAATGAAGAATCAGCAGAGGACATGAAAACTTGCATAGGCATGAAAGATATCCTCATCTTCAGGCTCGCAAAGCTGATACTAAATTGGACACTCGTGAGTGTGATGTGATTAACAGATTAAGCATAGTTACCACCTTAAAAATCTTAAAGTTACCTGGCCACTGGTTGTTTCAACCACAAGCAATGAAATACGGAGATTGTCATGATTACAGTTACCATGTAGTGTGCCCATGGTAATTGCATTGGGTTGTGCATTGGCTTATAAAAATATTTTTTTTTTGAGCTGATAATAACTTGCTGCGCCGCAGTAATATAAATTTATTGAAAACTTATGGAACATATTCAGAAAAGAAGTTTTCTTGTGAAGTACACATATAACTTTGTTCTGTGTTGTGTGATGATGTACTGCTGCAGAATGTGTGTTTGCACAAGGTTGTAAACATATTGCCTCTATTGATGTATCCCTTTTACTAGTTTACTTGTTTGTGCATTCACATGTTTCATGCCATGGTTAATGTTAATAATTTCACGCCCAATTATAGACAGAGAATGATTGCCCTATATAAATATAGTCTGAGAGCTTCAGCCTGTACATGTATATAATAATACTTTCACTGGAAGCGTACACTGATAGCTGCGGATTCAAAAAGATTTCTTGAAAATATCACTTGAAATGTGTTTTTAAAAATGTTAATATAATATAACCCCCCCTCCAAAGTAATAAAATAAATTCATTTTTGGCAGGGGATGGGGGGGGGAGAGACATGAGTTACACATGTACATGCACAGAATGGCGTTTTGTGATTCTGCCTCATTTATAATTTGCAGGTGAAGGAGATAATCTTTATGATGGCATGACTGAAGACTTGGCAAATGATTCTCCAGGTTGGCAGATGATTGAAGTGAAGGAGGAGTATGATACAGATGAAGGTACTAATGTAATGAGCGGTGTTTTATACTGACTGGCATTGAATTTAATTAATTTATGAAGGATACAAGTAGAGACAGTATTTATTACAGAGGCCTGCTGTAGTCAGTGCTAGTGACAGGTTTAAATCTCATTCTTTTTGTAAGTTATTCAGCTATAGGAACTTCAAATGAAAAACACAAAATATACAGATATATATAAATCAAATGTTTAGTCTTCACTTTTACTACTGTACTAATTCAGATCTCTCTCCCTTAACTTGGCAAATACATGTAAACACACATGCATTGGAGTACCAGTGTCATTGGAGTCCAGGGCTTGACAAACCCAGGTGCTTGAGTACCCGGGACATCTGAAACTTGTGGTTGGGCAGTGGGCACTCAGAAAAAAAAGAACATGCCCAATTGGGCAGTGTCTTTTTTGCAATTTTTCAAAAATGTTAATATTTACCCCTGCTTTATGGAGAATGTGCTGCTATGACACTAGTCTAAAAGACATAGCCTGTATATAAGTCATCTATAATTCAACTAGTACCCTGTAGTTGGGGTTTAAAAAGATTTGTTGAAAAGATCACTTGAATTCATGTGTTTTAAAAAGTGTGTATATAATTATTCCGCCCCCCCCCCAAAAAAAAAGCGAATTCCCCTTCTCCCATTTTTGAAGGGGGGGGGGATGGAATCTGAGTTGCACATATTTGTACATGCACAGAAGAACGTTTTGTGATTCTACATGTACCTCATTTATAATTTGCAGATGAAGGAGATAATCTTTATGATGACATGACTGAACACATGGCAATTGTAAATCCAGGTTGGCAGATGATCGAAGTGAAGGAGGAGTATGATACAGATGAAGGTACTAATGTAATGAGAGATATTTTACACTGACTGGCATTGTATTTAAGTAATTTATGAAGGGTACATGTAGAGGCAGATAGTGTTGATTACAAAGGCCTGCTGCAGTCGATATTAGTTACAGGTTTAAATCTCATAGGGTCATTCTTTTTGTAAGTTATCCAGCTATAGGAACTTCAAATGGAAAAAAAATATATATATACAAATATATATAAATCAAATGTTAAGTCTTCACTTCTACTACTGTACTAATTCAGATCTCTATCATTTAACTTGGCAAGTACATGAATGCATTGGAGTACTAGTGTCTGTCATTGGAGTACCAGTTGTTAAGACATATTTATTAAACTGGAATCTTGTGAACACACATCCACTTGAATGCCAATGGCATCTTTACGCATAAACTGGAATATCTATTATTATTGGTCATGCCTTGTATGTTTATGTGTGTGTGTGTGTGTGTGTGTGTGTGTTGGTGATTCTAAACTTTGGGCATTATCTCTATCATAATTCTATAGGTATCTTACATTGTTGGTTTTTAAGAAATCTTAAAGACACTGTGAAAGACACTGTGAAAGACACTGTGAAAGACCCGTTTAAAAAATTGTTGAACTTTGCTATCTGACATATTTGACAGTGTTTGAATGTACACCGCTGAACACAAAAGTTTAGACAGTTATGCTTCACTAGAACAATATTTGCAGATACAAATTGGCACATTATTTATTCTCAGCTGATAAGAAATTCTGCAACACAGCAGTCTATGGGGGAAAGCTGGAATGGTCTCTCAATGATTTCACTTTTTTAAAGCACTTACTGAATGTTTTAAACAGCAATTTTTTCAGGGTTTCATTTTTAGACCATATTAGAGACACTGGTAGCATGGGGAATCGTGTAGCTCAGATTTTTTTAAACTGGAAATATTGTTATACAATGCCTTTAAGTTAAACCTGGAAACTGGAAACTGGCACAGGCTAGAACTCAATAGCAGGACCAAGGGATGGTGATAATACACATGTTTTAAGCGGAAATATTTACCAGCTATGCTATGCATCTTCACAGGATGTTTGAATTTTATGTACATGCTACCCGAATGAATATAAATAATTTGCAGATAATGGAGATAAAAGTGTCATCATCCAAAATGAAGATGTGACAGGAGGCTTGGCAGAACACATGGCTGAAGACATGACAAAGGAGACTCCAGAATGGACAGTGTTCGAAGTCAAGGAGGAAGATGATACAGATGAAGGTATTTACAAGCTGAAAGTGTTTAGAAACTCTTATATGGACTCATGTTCATGATAAATGACAAAATCTCATTACAAAAAACACATTTTTCAGGTCAAAAAGTTGAAATTTCCTTCGTAATTTGTTTTTGCACATGTGATATAACAACATTTCGAGTAATTTTACTGATCCCATGCTGTCTGCTACAACGAGAGTTTACTGTATTATGGTATTGAAGATTGTATACATGATTCGCCTACACTGAAATAGACTTATCAAGTCAATTGGCATGAAATGATTTATGATAAAGATTCACTTAAAGCTCCCTCACTCACAAATGCCTTGGGACTGAAGAGACAGATATCCTAAAATAAACTCTGTCAAGTTACATGTAGTTTGGTCTTTTGTACTGTAATTAAAAGTTTGGTGAGCAATTTTATTTTATTTGGTCTGATAAATAAGGTACAAGATATTTTTTGAATGTTCAAAAGATTATAAAACAGAAAAGGGTATGGGTTTACCCATACATGAGGACTGAGATACGATCATCAAAAATGGCTCTTTTCAGGACATCAAAGGGTGTAATCTTGAACACTGTGTGAAATTCAGCAGAGATCTGTGCAATGACAAGGTAATGTTTCTCTGCAAATAGGAGACAAACGTAAAATCACACATCATCAATTTTAAAGGACCTGTTTGTTTTGAAGATGACTTGCAGGAATTTTTCTTTATTCTGGAGGAAGATGAATTTAGATTTGCATTATGAGAATAAAGATAACACTGTGAAGGGCAATTATGCATTGCAGATAAAGAGCAACTCTTTAACCACAATCAGGTTGGGTTTTTCGGCTATGCTATACTTTATTGGGGGGGGGGCAGAATCTAGGTATGCAAAGGAAACAACCTGCCTTCTAGTTTAAGTTTGTTTTGCTTTGTTTGTTTTTCAGGATATTACCATGACAGTGCTTTGACTTCTGCTGACCTAAACAAGTCAACCGATATTGGGAGTATGCCCTCCAGTCCAAGTGCTGCTGTGAAGACAAATGATGGACGAGAGTTAGGTGAAAATAAGGAGAGTGATAAAGCCATAATTCAGAAGAATAAAGCAACTGAAGGAAAAGCATTTGCCACTAACAAGCCATATAAATGTGAAGAGTGTGGAAAAACATTTATTCTTCAATATAATCTTGACATACATAGGAGATTACACACAAGAGAAAGGCCATATAAATGCAAAGAGTGTGATAAAACTTTTAATCGCCAATGCCATCTTCTTACACACATGAGAATACACGCTGGAGAAAAGCCATATGAATGTCAAGAGTGTGATAAGAAATTCAATGATAATGATCATCTCCTTACACACATGAGAATGCACACAGGAGAAAAGCCATTTAAATGTCAGCAATGTGAAAGGGCATTCACTGTGAAATGCAGTCTAATAAAACACATGAAAACACACACTGGAGAAAGGCCATTTCAATGTCAGAAAAATGAAAGGGCATTTACTCTGAAATCTGCTCTATTAGAACACATGAGAACACACAGTGGAGAAAAGCCATCTGAATGTCAGCAATGTAAATGGGTATTCACTCTGAAATCTGCTTTATTAGAACACATGAGAACACACAGTGGAGAAAAAACATTTGAATGTCAGCAATGTAAAAGGGTATTTCACCTCTGAAAATCTGCTCTATTAGAACACATGAGAACACACAGTAGAGAAAAGCCTTTTGAATGTCAGCAATGTAAAAAGGTTTTCACTCTGAAATCTAGTCTAACAAAACACATAAGAATACACACTGGAGAAAAGCCATATAAATGTCAGCAGTGTGAAAGGGCATTTAGCCAGGCAGGTACTCTATTACAGCACATGAGAACACACACTGGAGAAAAGCCATATGAATGTCAGCAGTGTGAAAGGGCATTTACCCAATCAGGTACTCTATTACAGCACATGAGAACATGCACTGGAGAAAAGCCATTTGAATGTCAGCAATGTAAAAGGACATTTACTCTGGAATCTGCTCTATTGGAACACATGAAAGCACACAGTAGAGAAAAGCCATTTGAATGTCAGCAATGTAAAAAGGTATTCACTCTGAAATCTAGTCTAAGAAAACACATGAGAATACACACTGGTGAAAAGCCATATAAATGTCCGCAGTGTAAAAGGGCATTTACCCAGTCAGGTACTCTAGTATATCACATAAGAACACACACTGGAGAAAATCCATATGAATGTCACCATTGTGAAAGGGCATTTACTCGGGAATCTGCTCTATTGGAACACATGAAAGCACACTGTAGAGAAAAGCCATTTGAATGTCAGCAATGTAAAAGGGTATTCACTCTGAAATCTAGTCTAACAAAACACATGAGAATACACACTGGTGAAAAGCCATATAAATGTCAGCAGTGTGAAAGGGCATTTACCCAGGCAGGTACTCTATTACATCACATGAGAACGCACACTGGAGAAAGGCCATATGAATGTCAGCATTGTGAAAGGGCATACACTGCGAAAGCCAATCTAATGAAACACATGAAAATGCACACTGGAGAAAAGTCACATTAATGTCAGCACTGTGGAAGAACATCCATGGCTGAATCCGATGTAATGAAAAACATGACAACACACACTGGAGAAAAGCCGTATTGAATGCAAGGCATATACTGACCTGAGTAAACTTGTGACACTTGGCCATTTTCAAACAAAAGTGGACATGAGGGTGAAAATTAATACTTGCAAGAAATCTATAGGCTTCAATATTTTTTGAAACTACATGTAGATCTCTGAGATGATAGTTTTCCATGAAACTTACACAAAATAATTTATTATATGTTGTAACACAGTGAATTTAGTACAAGGGTAATTAATGTTAATGTGGGTATTTTTGCATTTTGTTGTGTCACTCACGGCATGTAAGGGGGGACCATTTGCCAGAGAGAGGGAATGGTTGATTATAACTACATATGTTAGATAGGTAATCTAATTATGCACATGTTTTAGGACTCATTGTACTCTTGGAAAACTACTTTGGTACAAATCCTACCATAACCGATAATGGTCAGACACCCATGTCCAAAATTTGTTGTGTCACTCACGCACCGTTTTTAAATCATAACTATTTGTCTAATTGTAGAATTAAAATCAACCTGGTAGTGACACATTCCAGTCCTACATTATACCTAATATAGCAGTCATCATCTATTTATAACCTCCAAGTGGCTGAAGTTATTGCAGCCCGTAAGCTCTCTCACAATTGCTCAAAAGTGATTGTTTGAAATGACCACGTACAAAAATACCCCCAGAAATACCCATCCAAATTTCAATTATGTCGAGTGTCACAGTAAAGAGATTATAACAAAACACATGACATTACTCACTAGAAAGAAAATGATAAAATGTCAGCAGTGCAAACGGACATTTACTATTCAATGTAATCTTATGAACTAGTATTGAACACACATTGTGGTGAAATATTAAAAGCACAGAGTGTGGAAAAGCATTCACTCAATAAGTGTATTTTCTCAGGCACATGGGAACACACACTGGATCAAAGCACCATAGGTTTTCACAGTATGTTGTGGACATTTATTGTGAAATCTACTGCTGATATTAAAACATGTGAGAAATGGCATTGGAGAATAGGAATGTATCTGTCCAGATTGTGGTTGAGCATTTGTCATTTTGCCATTGAAAAGAAAACAACCTCGTTTTTTTTTTGTGGGTCTACTGCGCAGTTGTTGCCGATTCTCGGTGCAATAACTCAAGAACTAGTGATAAGATTTCAATGGAACTCGCGTCGAGAAGCCTAAATTATGAGGCACCAATGAACCCAAATTGAATATTTTTGCCATGTTGGGTGCCAACATGGCAACATTCATTATTTATTCAGAATTTATGGAAGAAAATGTTGACAAACCATAATGATCTATTTGGTCCACTTGTTCAAATTAGCAATTTTCATCATTTTTGTTCAAAATTCATTATTTTGCATCATATTTAAAGTAAAACCTGAACGATTATTAATTAATGCATGTATTGATATCTAATCATGACATTTCGACTGTTTTGCTGTAAATGTATTTCATTTACCTATTTAATGTATTCAATTGTGTTATTTATGAAAAATATGACTTGTATTGTATTGTATGTAATCATGTTTGAAAGAACTACACAATAAATGGAATCAATCAATCAATTTGTGAGTTTAAGGGGGCCAGTCCAGTAGATTCAGTATGTCGTGCACCCATTGATCCAAATAAGAATATGTCAAGAACCATACAAGCTACCCCCTACAAACCATATACCTAATATCTTTTCCTATAAAAGTGAAGACAAAAGTGTTATAAAACCTTTTTGTAAGATAATCAAAAAAATGAGATTTTCAAATGTGTGTGTTAGACTCAACTCATCAGAAGTGAGTAGGTGTACCTCTTATTCACATTAAAGTTAGAGAGTACAAACATGAAGCTACAATGTAATGATCCCTTTTCCAATTATTGTGCTTTCTTGATGTTGAAACTTGATTTCTTTAAAAAATCAGAAATTACTAACATAAACTGAATTTATTTTGTTGATACTACAGGTACCCATAAAACTCATTATTATTCTGTTCCTTATAAGAAGACAAACATCCTCTGAAAATTTCATCAAAATTGAATGAAAACTTTTGGAGTTTTAGCATTTTTTGTCTAAAAAACCTTAATGTTCGTAAAATGGGATTTAATGTAAAACTTATATTTTAACAAAGATAGAATTTGTTACATTCGTTTACATATTATATCTATGTAATTTTGACTTTAGAAGAAGCTTGTTAGTTGATTAATTTAAACTTTGATTAAGTACAGAAGTAGTTTTCTGTACCCCATAAAGTAGGTATATTCTGAAAGCTTACATTTCACAGATTATTTTGATCTGAAAATAAAAAAATTGAATGAATTTTGGGTTTTTTTTACTGGACTGGCCCCCTTAATGTGTGGTGTGTATTGCATGGGTGTAAATGTTATATGCTTAAATATATGTAGCTCTAAAGATTAGGAATTCTGTATTTATTTATTTATTTTGAAATATTGTGGACCTCAGAAATCAAGCAAAATCAGATTACACATACGATAAGCTTATCCAAATCCAAATATTCTAACTCATATTTTCTGATTAAATTCATATTTTCTCCAATTGAATGGCGCAATGGTGGAAATAGTGCATTTGGGCTAAACAGTTTCAAACAAAATGTGAACTATTCCTTCTTGCTATTAGTGCCTTTGATAGTTGATACAGTCTAAAAATGAAGCCCTGGAAAATATTTCAAACTGGTTATTTTGTGCTTTGAAAAACTGAAAATCTGTGAATAGTTGGGTTGATTGGATTCACCTTGCCTATTTCCTCCCATAGACTACTGTGTGTAGATCTGGGCTGTTTTACACTCCAGTACAGTGGTAATTCAAATGGTCATGTTTATTCATGTATATCTTGCCAGTGGCTGCATAACTTTCCAAACTTTTGTATTCGAGGATGTTTATTATGTACGGTACATGTATACACATATTTCATTTAGAGAACTTTTATAATTTGTAGCTTGCTGCTGAAGCTCTCAACTGATGTGCACAATTTAAATCCCCCGGGGGGGGGGGGGGGGGGGGGGGGTTCACGTTGGACTTACGAAAGTGATACCGTATGTGCTGCACCGAATAAAAACTCGGGGGCTCTGGAATGGGTTTGAGCGAAAATGGGGGTCTCTGGAACTGGAGCTAAGGCTTCAGAAAACCTCAATATGCTATGCTCTGGAACTGCACTGCGGTGAAGTTCCGCTGAAAGGGCAATGCTCTGGCTCGGCCGCGCCGCTTTGAGAGAAAAATCAGAAGCGAAACGGCAAATTTGGGGGTCTCTGGAACTGGAAAAATCAAAAATTTTCTGTGACTTTTGAAATTGAGATGCTCTGGAACGGAAATTTGGGCTGAAAATGGGGTGCCAACCCGGGCACATACATACACACCAATTATACTAAGACCCCCCCCCCCCGGGTTTAAATCCCCAGCATGCTCAGAGAAGAGCAAATATAAATCCTGTGACAAGAAAGACAGATAGGAAGCAATGATTCAGAAACCACCCCCCCCCCTTCCTTAAAAAGAAGTTAAATTTTTTTTTTTCTAATTCACAGTTCATCTTGCGAACATGGTATTTTCTTCTCTTTTAGGGGGGGGGTGTATCTGAATCGTCACTTCATTTATTTTTTGGAAAGACAACAATGAAGCAATGATTCAGGTACACTAATGCCCCCCCCCCCCCCAAAAAAAAAAATGTCATGTTTGCAAGATGAACTGTGAATTGAAAAAAGATCAATTTCTTCTTTTTTAAGGGGAGGGGGTAGGGTGTATCTGAATCATTGCTCATTTGTGTCTTTCTTGTCAGACTATTGATATTAGCTCTTCTCTGAGCATGCTGTGGATTAAAATTGTGCACATCAGTTGAGAGCTTCTGCAGCATCGGTCTGCAAGGCATTAAATATTGACTATCAGAATAGTCAATTCAATAGACAATTCTGTGCACAAATGCATTTTTGGCCGATTGGACAAAAGTGGGTTGTGCTCACTCATGCGTGAAATACTTTCAATACCAACAGTATCATCAGATAGCTTAGGTCCAGGGTAAAATACCCTCCCTACTCAAAAGTATTGCAACATACACTATAACGCATACATTTTACGTTGAAGGGGTCTTTCTTAAATGATGTCCTAATTACGTTTATGATTGGAAAATAACAAATTACTTGAAAAGACATCAATGAATATTCTTTCTCGTTTCTTCTCCAAAGCGGAGAGATTATCAAATGCAGGCGCGCCCACGACAGAGGGGCTGGAACATAAAATTTTGCATTTTTTTCGCCTCCCCATAGGGGTGGGGTGTTAATTCACACTACCATAGTAATTCAGTTCCATATTACCAATGAAACGGTTTTGATGGTTTGGAAAGATTTCCAGCAAACAAATAATATCAATATGTTTCTCTGAAGGGGTCTCAGAAAGAAGACCACGCCCCTCGAAGACGAAAGTGACCTCCTATCTTCATAAGACAGTGACAAGGAGGATAAGGTTACTAATTAAAGATGATGGTTTTCTCTTCGCATCATTATATCAAATGTACTGAGAAGTCTTATGACAGTAAATTTTAAGATGTTTACAATAATAAACTGCCTTTAGATTTGAGAAAGAATAAGAAATTATAACTTGAAGAGGTCTCGTTTAAAATATGGGGCGTTTGCTCCTTGCCACTGTCTTATGAAGATAGGAGGTCACTATCGTCTTCGAGGGGTGTGGTCTTCTTTCTGAGACCCCTTCAGAGGAACATATGCACATTTTTTGTTTGCTGGAAGTCTTTCCAAACCATTAAAACTGTTTTATTGGTAATATGAAACCGAATTACGATGCTAGTGTTAATTAACACCCCACCCCTATAGGGAGGCGAAAAAATGCAAAATTTTATGTTTCAGCCCCCCTGTCGTGGGCGCACCTGCATTTGATAATCTCTCCGCCTTAGAGAAGAAACGAGAAAGAATATTCATTGATGTCTTTTCAAATAATTTGTTATTTTCCAATCATAAACTTCATTTTGACATCATTATAGAAAGACCCCTTCAACGTAAAATGTATGCATTATACAGCGTGTATCAAAAAAAGTAGACACTTAAAAAAATGTTATTAAAAATTGTTTTCGTGATTTTGAGATTATTTTTTTATATGAATATTTTACCTTGGACCTAA
>JZLH01S0250814.1:24360-36064 GCA_001188425.1 Eucidaris tribuloides
AAGAGAGATATTATTCAGGAGCTTGTGATTGCAGTGACGGGGTGCGTTTTGTTTTGGTGCGGCCAACTGTGCGCAAGAATGGCCAGGGGCGGTGGGATTGGGGTTGTTCGGAGGTGTTATCGCAGGTATCTGCATGATAAACGGCAGGGGCAAAGAGGGACTGCATCCACATTGATAAATAGGGGTATGAGGGACTGCGTGACCAAGTCCTAGGGCCGCCCCCCACACACACACACACATACACACGCAGCTGATGACAGACACACACAGATGAGACAGACACACACACCACACACAACACACACTCCAAGATTTTGCACAGTTTTCCAAAATTCATTTGTGCGGTAGATGACCTTATATTTTCGATTTTTTCTTCTGTCTTCTTATGACATAGATCTCGTGAATTAAACAAGAACCTGGGGGCGGGAACACTATCAATACAAGGTGTAGGGCCTACACCATCGCAGCGGTGAAAAAAAAACCGCGCAAAAGGGTTTTTTTTTTTTTTACGACGCCGGACGAATGCCTTGCCGTCAGTGAATAGGGTATCAAAATCTAAATATTTTTAACAAGAAGGTTTTACTTTCAAGGGTACCTTTTCCAGACTATGAATACTTGTTAGAGTATTCAACAAATGTTTACTTTAAAAAGGGCATACTTTTCAGACTTGAAATAGATGAATACTCTTTAGGGTATTCAACAGAAGGTTCTACTTTAAAAGGATCTTTTCAGACTCGAATAGCTTGTTTAGAGTTATTCTGAGATTGACAGTGCCATAACACAAGCAGCATGGTGTACACCTTGTAATGACAGTTTTCTGTCATTCAAGTTTGGTACCTGTGTTCACGTAAAAGAGACAAATGTACAGACTGGTATTTCTAAGGTAATCTGACATCTTAGACATGTAATCTCCAAATCTCTTTGTTCTTCAATCGCTGTGTGTTAGTGCATTTTATGGCTGTAGGTCAGGCAGAGAGCAGTGAGAATCTGAGAGTGATCTCCATCAAAAATTGCACTGTTTTTTAGTGCTTGTCAATGTCCCGCCCACCCCTACGAGACCGAGACAATTCTTGTCGAGAACCAAAGACGAACCGAGACAATTAGTGTCCGATGAGCGCGAGAACGAGACACCAGACACCAAAACACTGTCTCAGACATGTCTCGAGACCGAGACATGTCTCGAGACACCCAACACTGGTGTGTATGTGTGTATATTTTGGTGTCCTGTGGAATCCTGCTGGGCACCAGTTATATATTACATGCCTCAGTTTCCTAGTGCATTTGTTTGTAGACTGATCTTGACCTTGTATTGACCAAGACCACGTGTTGGGCAAGACCACTTATTAGTGAAGCAGTGGTATTAATCAAGGCAAGATTTAATCCAGAATGTTCAGTATTAACAAAGACCAATATGAATTGTGATGGGCTTAATCGATAATCAAGACCAGCATCACCCAAGACTCCATTATATTAACCCCTCTTGTTTCCTGAAACACTCCTCATGTACATGTACAGGAAACAGTCATGTGAGTCAAAGGTGAATTTCAACGAGTTAATTGTGGAAAGTATTATTGGCAAAACAGTATCATTTACCTGCTATCTTTGATGATCCCTGCCTGTGATGTGCTTTTTATTTCATTGTTTAGAGGTCTAGAATCTGGCCACCTGCCATACATGTACTTGATGGCATCTGTCCATTTGGCTTTGAATCTTTTTTCTGATGGGAGTTGGTTTGGGCTCAAGTATTGGAGAGTTTCCCTACCCCCTTAATTTGTCAATGACATTTGTATTTCCTGTACAATTCTTTTATATAGGTGGAAATGCTTGCCCCTCCCCTCCCAAAATCGAGAATCAAGTTGAAAATCCAGGTGGAAAAGCTTGTGATATCAACACGCAAGTTCATGGCAGTTGGAAAAATAAATCAACGAACCCCTCCCTTCCCTCCCCCCTCCCAATGTCAAATTGAGTATTTGTGAAGCCACTATAAAAGTGGAGCAAGACTACAGGATCCTCAGTGGTATCCGTCTGTAATACTTATGAAACTTGAATAACTTAAGTTAACTGCTGAGGTTCCTGAACTGATCTTCCCACGTCCTGGCAGAAACAATTAAATATCTCTCTGATTGATGAATGATTAACGATTGTACATGTGTGTAATTTATACAGCCCTGATTTGCCATTTGAATTTTCTTAATTGACATGATTTTTTTACAGGTCTGGCTTTCATTTTTCACTCATTCAGAAATACCTGATGCACAAGCCATATTAAGTCTGATCAATCTAGACCACAGGCCATTTTATTGCATCATGAATGTGCAATGTTACACTGACACTAGGCCATAAAGACTTTGTGTGGGTTAAGCCACATTGTGGCTTCTATCTAGGTGCTGCAGATAATATTTTCCAGTCTAATTTCCTGATCTGATCTAGATTTCAAGCAGCAGGATGTACAATACATGTATCCTTCTGAGGGGTTGCCAAGTGCCATCACAGAACCTAGTCTGAATTTCATCTCCACCCCTGTGAAGCAGGGGCCGTCTGCAGAGACAGGTTTGGCTGTTGATTCCAGAATAATGGTGTGGCAGTCAGACTACACAATGGTGAATACAATACCACTTTCATACTACCCTCCAAAGTGGAGCAACTGTGCTTCGGCAGTCAGTATGAAAGTGGTACAAGACATGTTTGTGTGTGGACCAGCATGTCTAACATCCCAGATTCCTTGCATGTTTGGTTATTAGTGATGATGTTGAAGATTTCCATCCATCAAGACATGTCTTCATAGCAACAAGAAGTCTTCATCTTACATGACCTTGAAGCAGAAATAAAAAGTCAATTTCAGGAATACTGAAATTCTTTGAATCTCTAGTTGGCTAACTTACTATGTGATACAGTATCACTTACAATGTACAGTTCCAAAAAATTGTTGATGAGATTGGCTAGAAATTATTTTAAAATGGGAATCTTTTCATACTTTCACATTTCAAAATTAAATTGAGATTTTCTTTCATTTCCAAATCAGTAAATATCTGTGGGGAATGACAGTTAATTGTGAATACAAAGTCCTGCTAGCTATGCATGACAACAAGCTACATGTAGGGCTGTGCTTGTGACTGTACCAGTATTTCAATTTCATTTTCATACTAGCGTACCACAGGCATCAGCCATAGGGTAATCATATGACAAAAGAAACCTGTGTAGAATAATGTGTCTCATCAACCATCATGCAATTTACAACCGAATAGGTTTTGATGAGGAAGAGCTAATTAACACAACCTATTCTGTGAGTGATAATACACAGTCATGCACTTTTATCAGTCTGAGCATTCACCTGTACCAATCAATAACCAGCAGAAGTTACACTTGCAACTGGTTTTGTTGGTAATTTATTCAGGAATTACGTTACCTACAAATTAATTTGTGTGTGTGTGTGTGTGTGATGTACACATGTGTGTCCGTAAGATTAATTTTCTGTGATTCCTGATTTTATTAAGAGTTGAAAATGTACTTATTTGTTCTCATGTGTAATGAAATGGTGTGCCATGATAGGCTTTCTGTAATATATTTTTTACCAGGGGCAGGTGCGGAGATTTCATGTGACGAGTGGGGGGGGGGGACGAAAACACCAAAGGCAAAATAAAAATAAAAAGTGGAAATTGTGACTTTAAAATCCCCCTCGCCCCATTTTTAAGGTTTGATAATCCAATTTCATCACATTTGTCCTTTGAATAGGTTTGCCGGTTACAAAATGTCTAAAAAAAATATTAAGTTTTAAAAATCGAGGGGGGACGATCCCCCCAGAAAAATTCTAGTCCTAGCAGTCTGAGTGGTGTAAAGTAGTTTTATGAGAAATTTAATACTTCAATACATGAAACTTGAGACATACTAACTTACATGTATGCAGGGTTTACTGTGCACAGTATCAGTCATGTGCTTTGGTACTCTGGCAAGAAGGTAATATTTAATGATCAATGATTTGTGAGAGGACAGATAGAATTCTGAAAATTTAACACATAAAATGATTGACTGACTGAAATATTGCATTTAGAACTTGTACACTGGGGTTTTAGAAATGAATGAGGTTAAATCAGTTGTAGAGATAGAAATGAATATTAATAAACCATTGCAATTAAAATAAAAACTATCAAATAAGGGTAGGTACGGGCAAGTCCTGTGAAAACTACTGTATGCATACTCATTTTGTGCTCTATTGGTAGTTTGGATGAGCTCACACTGATTTTGGGTGTTTTCTGATTTCATGGCCATACAAAAGATAAACTCTGCCACTGAGTCATAAAAATCAGATTGATGGAATGGGAAAAATGTATCTCATTGAGATGGAATTATGAATTTGGTTGAAATAAACTGTTCAAACATGTGGTATATCACTATCATCAGTTAGAAAGTAATAAGTGCAGTTCATTGATCAACACACTGTGAAGGCAGTCAAATCATGTCTAAAAATAAATATAAGCGACAGGATATGTGGGTTAGTCTTCAAAATAGAATTTTTAAGATGAGAAAACCATATTTCAATATTGCAGTGTATATGACATGACCAAATCTAATTTCAGGTCTGCAGAAGAGTGCATTCACTCCAGTCCAGGGTTAACATGTTAAAAATCACACACTTGTACACGCACGCGCACACACATTCACACTCAGACACACACACACACACGTATGCAGACACACACACACACACGTATGCACACACACACACACACACACACACACGTATGCATGCACACACACACAAACACATACGTGTCATCACCTTCGACCGAGGACGTACCATTTTTAATGTGAGTGTATCTGTGTGAGTGTGTGTTTGTAACGGTAATACTAAGGACATACACGGCAATTTTTAGCTATTAAATGAGGACGGAACTTCTGACAACTGCGGACGTATACAATACAGTACACAACCTCTAAATGCGGACGTTCTCAATATACCCCCAGACCTTGCTTACTGGTTGTAATGCCACATAAGCATTTCAATTACAACAAGATCTAAAGACGTGGATCATCCCCCCTGGAAGGTACGTCCGCGGTTGTACAGTAAAATAAATCCAAAACGTCCACGGTTGGAGGCGATTACAATCTCACACACACACACACACACACACACACACACACGCACATGCATACACATACACCATCGGAGTCTCTCTACTCCGTACTAATGTCTAAGAAACGAACACTCCTACATGAAAACAGAACATGCTGTCACTACATGATACTGAAGGAAACAGATGTGTCAGTACTGGTTATGTAATACCCAGGTAGATGTATATCAATAAAGAGATGTGAAGGGAGGAAATTTAATAACCTATTAGCAGTTTTTAAGTCTGCCTAGATCTTCTGTACGGTTATAGTTTGATCAGTGGACATGCTGTCATACATGTACCAAAGGATTGTAAATTGTGGCAATAATTTCCATTTTGACCCAATTACTTGTCTTCTATATTATACAAATGCATGTTCAGATTTTAGGAGAAGCAACTATGTGGCAAGTGGTTACAAAGTGTTTCAAATGCTTCAAGTAGCCCCATTGATGCTTAACATTGGGTTCTAAAGGCCAAACCTACAGTCCAAGTGATTATGCATTTGCTATGGGCACCACAGAGAGGTTGCATGACATCAGGTGGGAGTTGTGCCTCCTGGGACGCTTGTGTAACTGTCTGCACAACTTTGCTTGTCTCCTTACTACAGGTGTTTTATGTCACACAGTGTCCTGCATGCAGATACTCCCGAAAGGGAGTAATCAATTAGCTTGATCGTAAAACCTAATTACCAGTACCAGTAACTTTCTACTTGTAGGACGAAATTTTACAATATAGGACTGATGTCAAAACACATGGGGACCGTTGCATAAAAGTTAAACCAGAGAAAAACTCCGGTTAAAATAACCAGACTTTTTCTCCTATGGAAAAATGCACATGTGGTAAAATCACGCTAACTAGAGTTTTCATATTCAACCGGAGAAATTTCTCCGGTTAAAGTTTTATGCAACGGGCTCCTGCAGTGAATCTGAAGAAGAAAAGTCACATGGTCTGGAACCGAGACTAATTGCATCTGTGTTTGCAGACCACAAAAAGGCGAACGAGTCTAAAATTGGTGGTCTAATCAAATGGACTGTTAGTCCTTGTTCACTCAGTGGGACTCCAAGGTAGTATGGAAGCAATACTGTACATTATCCCTTGAAAAGTTTGGCCATGCCTCATAATGGGAATTGACAGTGAACCAACTAACTATTTAGAATCCACACTTGAACGACAAAAAGTTGCCCTTACAGACCGACAAGGGTGGAGCTACAGTACATCATACTAAAAACACAGTCTCTTCTGAAAAAGAGGATTGCTATTTTCACATACTTCCTTGGACCTTCTCAAATGAATATTTTGCTGAACATACACACAGTATGCAGATTACTGGAGCAAAGGTGGTGTCACTGTGTTCATACAACCCTTAGTGTGGCATTGATCCTTTTACTCCACAAGGTTTCTTTCTCCTATCTTGGCCACAAGAGTGTCACAAACTCAATATTGCCAGCATCATCCCTTCAAGACCACACCCAGTATTAAGAGTGTGATCAACAACTGTGAAGAGACTACACAAAGGAGCCCATTAACAATGCAGCCAAACATACTCCTTGCCTTGAAAAGTGAAAGGCAAAAAGAACATCATTAAAAACAGGCTTGATTGCACTTTGATTAGGGATCTGCTCCCAAATTGCCACAGTCTGTCTTTGCTGCCACTATCTCACTGCATCATCACTTCGATTGTCAACCCCTTGAGGAAAGGTTTTCATCAGTGCAGTGAATTTCAGTCAACTGTATGGAGAAATGACGTAATAGCAAGGAAACCAAAGATTCATGCCTCATATACTATCCGAATATATTTCATTTGAATCAGTACAGCCTTACAGATTCAATAACTTAAAGGGAAATGCTTGATTGGATGTAGTCCTCAATTAAGGGCACAATGATACTAGACTCAGGTACATTGTTTGAAGGTTTCTGGCTTTCTGCTGTGAACCTATCCTCTTGTGCAAATACTATCAGAAATCACTGAGATAGGCAAATTTGATACGTAGCTTTCTGTGGGCTCAATTTCTATCAGGGTCATAAATGTACTTTAATTCAATTTTGGTGAATGTATGCTTATTTATCAAGAAAACAAATTCAAGATAAACCCCTCAAGCCTGGGTATACACGCTGGTTAACTGTATATTGCTATGTAGGCTTACATATATGTTTCAACACATTTGGTTTTTGAGGGATTTTTTTTTTAAAATTTCTAATCATGTTACAAAAATTGTTGGCTTTCTGTACAAAAGTGAACTCGACAAGTTATTTATACTATAGGTACCAGTATATTGAATGATAAAACAAAATAATTATTTGATGAACATTTGTTTTCTGTATTTAGCTTATTACTAGATATTTACACAGTATGTGATTAGGGAACATGTGGTGCATACATTGATTGATTTGTCCATCTAACATTACTTTGTAATGGAGAACATCTGGTAGTAATCCTCTTGTAGTGATATGTTTTGAATATATTTATTTTTCTCTTAGTCAAAATTAGAAAATGTGACTGCAATTTCTAGTTCAACTTTATCCAAAATAAATATTGAGCAAAAATAAGTTATGATAATGAAATATTGTGTTTATGTACCTTTTAAAGTATCTTCTAACTTTGACTTTCAGTGTAGCTTGTAATCATAAAATAAAGTGTAAACATAAAAGTGATGCATGTGATGTACTAGATCTTTACTCTTCCCACCATTTGTAGACATTGTACTCATAATGCATATTTCTGCAGTTACAAAGTTTGGTGTGGCAATCCCCATTGGTGGTTTATATCTTTAAGTCCCCCCCCCCTTTCCCCCACCCCTCCCCACAGTGTAGCCTTCATCATGTCTGTGATGCATTTTATGCGAAGAAAGATAATGGGCTTTCTACCCCTTGCTGTGATTTGACCTTTTCTCTCATGGCTATGGACTATAGATGATAAATTTGTTATCTTGTCAGAGTTCCCCTCAAAATATTAATTTCTTATTTCCTAACATGTCAACTATAAAATTAAATTAATGTCAGGAACATCTACAATTCTACATGTAAGTAACCTGATTTAAAATTTCATGTGAAATATTGTGAATACTAGTTACGTGATCCAAATAAATAGGACTCGCACAGTAAATTTTCAAGGTCTCTTTTATTTTTGTTTCCTAATTGCATTGCTTGGATGAGGGTGGGGTGTCCCTGAGGGCTGAGGCTTTAAACTTTTCTGGTGTAATGTCGGGCTATGAGGCACACCTTGCAAGATAAAAAACATTGTGAACTCTTCTCAAATTTAGCGTAAAGTTAGAATATAAACTTCACAGTAACATGTGGGAGAAATATACCAATTGGCCATGTTTGTTTCATTAAATTTAATTTATATCAATACTCCACTGGTCTTTATTGAAAAAAAAAAATCATGTCTTGCAGGCAGAAGCTGAATTGCACATGTATATGTATACAAGTTTAGAAACAACAAAACATTAGAAACTAGAGCAGTTCGACTGCGCGCAGTCGATGGGTATGCCTCCGCAGACAGCACTACCACCCAATTGGATTGAAAAGCCTTATGCATGCATGTACCCCATGTGATCGGAAATTTGTAGGTTACCTTGGTAATGAGACCATATGAGGTTTGTATAAGCCCTTGTGACCTTTGACCTTTAGCCTTTCAACTCTAAAATCTTATCAGTTCATTGTTGCCTTATGATACATACCTCACCCAAGTTATATCAAAATCCCACCAGCTGTTCTCAATTTATTGTGGTAACGAGCCCAAATCAGACATGTATTAGACCCGATTAACACCAAGCTTTTAGGCCGGCCTCGGACCTGCCCAAGGCTGGCCTGAAGCTTGGTGTAAAATTGCAAAGGAGGCCCGAGGCCCTCCCCGATTTGGGACCACCTCTGGAGGTAGTCTCGGGCTGGCCTAAATCCGGTGTAAATGGAAAGGAGGCCTCGGGCCCCCAATTTACCACGCGATGCATCGCAGTTACGTAATACAAAATGCTAAAACTCGTGAACTTCCGGTGTATACATAGCGTGCGGGTACACCCTGAATCAAACCATAATCAAACCATGGACCCTCATCAAACCTACTATCGTAAATCTTTAAAAAAATAAAATACATGAACTATTACATCCGTTGGGTATCTTTTTTTTATACTGTTGCTATGAACTGCAACTCCCTGGTTGTATCAACATCAACATTACACAATGAGAAATTGCTGTTTACTTCACGGTCTCATTCCAACATTTTTTTTTTAATCAACTCTCTTACGAGAGACTTATGTAGGGATGTTATACGTACAACGTGTATATTAACAAGTCGCGCACATAAGAAATATACTGCTTTCTTTTACATCAATGATAGGCAGACACAATGGGGCGAGTTTGGAAAGGGGGCCTCTAGGCCTGCCTAATATTTGGTGTAAATGCACAAAATTGCGGGCCCCGGGCCTCCAATTTAGGCCGGCCAGAGGCCGGCCTCGGGCCGCCCTTTTGGTATAAATCGGGCCTTAGGCCTTGTGACCTTTGACCTTTGACCTATCAACTCCGAAATCTAATCAGTTCATTAATGCCTTATAATACATACTTCACCCAAGTTACATTAAAATCCGACCAGTCGTTCTTAAGTTATCGCAGTAAAAAGCAAAAGCAGACATGTTTTAGGCCCTGTGACCTTTGACCTTTGACCTTTCAACTCCAAAATCTAATCAGTTCATTGTTGCCTCATAGTACATACATACTTGGTCCTAGTTACATCAAAATCTGATCAGCGGTTCTTATTTATCGCGGTAACGAGATCCGGTAACGGACAGACAACCTAAAAACATGATGCCTCCGGCAACTGCGTTGTGGAGGCATAAAAATGAAATCAAACATAAGTTCTTACTGTCTAAAAGACATAGGAGTTCTGATACTAGTTATTGTACATATAAGTTACACTCAAATAATGGGAAAATGAAAGTTTCTGATAATAATAATATTGAAGAGTTATATTTGATGAAAATTATCTGATTACATTGGGTTATGGTATCAAAAGACAAATTATAAACTCATATACCCTTTTGTTACCTCTTGATCAAACAAATATTTAACCACCATCACACCAATTAAATGAGGTCTCCATACAGATAATACTTTTGGACAATCATTTTAAAAGCTACATGTACAGTACTATTTCTTTCATAAATGGCATACATGTGGTAAAAGGCAAGGTGTGAGGCATGTTTCTGTTATAATTGGTCTTTTAGACTCACACTGGACATATTTTGTCCTGATTTCAAAGTTGTGGGCTTGCAAATGAGGGCTACTAGCTGGGCCATGTGGCAAAACCAGGAAAGAGGCACTGGCAGAAAATATTAAAGTGTCTTGGTCTGGCATCTGGTGAACTAGGAACCGTGGGAAAAATGCTGTTTAATGGATAAAAGTGTGTAACCTCACACCAAGCAGAGTTGTTGTGTAGCTTTCCATGGGTTCAATTTCTAATAGTCATACATGTACTTCATATAACATTTGCATTTCCTTTTCTTTCTTCTCAAGTACCCCCCCCCCCCTAAAAAAAAAAAAAAAATCAAGACTTCTTTAAAAAGCTGGATAATACTCTAGTCTAATCCTATCATTGCCTGTTAGGTTCTCTTACTTCACTGGTGGAGTTACCACACCTCAATGCAAAACTGAAGTTCATCATACTCTAACTTTATGCCACTCATGCCATTAAAAATAAAGATTGACAACCACAGCACTAGGCAGAATCAGGTTCAAATTATTGAGTAGACAGCCATGTTGATGAAATACTCGTTGCAAACGTGTACATCAACCTGTAATGAACATTGGTCAATGAATTGTACAGTGAGTTCAACTTGTTTTTCACTAACTGTTTTGTGTGATTTGTTCCCTGCATTGCGCATCAATATATTTTGCATTTATATTAAAATTGTTGGACCTAAACTTGACTCATATTGTACAGTGGCAATGTATATAAATTGTTCTGGTGGAAAATTTGAATTTCATGAAAAGAATGACCAAAGATGTGATGGAAATATCTGGAAATATGAAATGCTGTGATAACATGCTGTTTTCCTACAATCTACTGTTGCTGCCATTTGAGTTGGATGCTCGACTCTATTTCTGTAATGGGTAGAAATGTAAACCACCCAGGGAATCATAACAGTCATGACTATTACCCTTCTAAAGTCATTAAATTGCATTAAATAAAGATGGATGTGATGGCAAGCTGTTTATTTCATTGAAGTCTTTCGTGTATGTCATGTCAGGCAGCCTTAGATCCCATGACATTATGAAACTAATTGAGCTGAAAGAAGCTGTGTAAGGAAATAAACATGTCTTCAGCAAGTATCGCTCACTCTTGGATTACATCGCTTTGTGAGGTGCTTCCTCAGCCTCTCATTCATCATTCTTCAATGCAGTAATGAGCCATCCATATTACTCATTTTCAAGACCTTGTTTACCTAAGTCTGTCTTGTAAGTTTTTCTTCAGTAATCCTGTCTAGGTAGAAGTGATCATAAAGTCATACAGTATGGTACATGCACATTTTATGGGAAAATTATAGTGCAAAACATTTTGGTCTGTGAGAGTAGTAACTATGAACTGGATTGGGTCCAGTCCC
>JZLH01S0250814.1:36847-49336 GCA_001188425.1 Eucidaris tribuloides
GAGGGTTTTGTAGTACAGTATTAGTAGTAGTAGTAATGGTAGTTGTTATAGTAGGTAGTAGTAACTATGTGTATTTGGGTTGGTAAGTAGTAATTAATTTCATGTGGTGAATACTTTATTGAGGAATTTGACATGCTAAGTCTTAATGGAATGTTGTTCTGCATGCAGGGGCAGTACCAGAGTGAAATCTTGGGGGAGGGGGCAAAATTTGTTCGGAAATTTTGACGGCCAAACATTTTTTCACAGCCAAGTTTGCGGGCAAATAAACAGCTGAAAAGTCGCTCAGTGGTTGGCGGCCCCCAAAAAATGTCTGGTCAAGCCAAATACGCAGCCCAAAAAGTTGTTAAAGGAGGGGGGTGGAGGGTGTCAGAAAATTGTTGCGGCCAAAAAATATCACAGCCAAATAAACAGCAGAAAAGTCGCTCAAATGGGGGGGGGGGATGTCGGAAAATTTTGGTGGCAAACAAAAAAATTGGACGGCCAAATACATGTAAGCAGCTAAAAAATCTCTCAGTGAAAATCTTGGGGGGTGGGGGGGGGGCGAAATTTCTGGAAAACAAAAAAAATCCCTATTATTTTCATTACTTTGAAAAGAATAGAGGAGGGTGGTTACAGCCCAGCTCCCCCGGCCCCGTAGTGCCGTCCCTGTGTGCGTGTAAATACAATTGATGCCATTGATGGAAAAGGTACGCTAGAATGCTGTCAGTACAGAGAAAGAGAGGGGGATAAGAAACCTTACAGGACACTGAATTGTCTGTAGAATATGGGCAATTCCACAGAAAAGGATCTAAAAATGTGACATTGGGTGTACAATCAGAAATCATCATCAAGGTCACATTTTTTGTTTCTTCAGCTTTTCATGTGGACCATTCAAATAAAAAATTAAAAATATATAAAATCTTCAGTAAAGATGACATTAGCTTTACAGCACAAGCCCTACAACAATCTACGTGTACAAATTTCCCATAGCATGTTCGTAACAGGACGGAAAATTGTTACGAACATGTATAGGAAATTTGTACAGGCAGATATACAATATTACACTGTTCAAGATCATAATTTGTTGGAGTTATCTTCTTGAGAGGAAATTCAATGATTTATGGTATTCTAATGGTACTGGGTAACTAGTCTTAATTCCACTTGGACCATCATTTCCTGAAAATTCCCATTACTGTTGAATTGCCCATATTCAATTTTGCATTATCATATATACTTCATTTTTTAACCAGGTGATGCTAGCTGTTCCATTGTACAGAGCAAACATTGTCATCTTGATGACAATTTAACTCTTAACGTGCCAAAGTCGCAGATCTGCACCACATAATATACATAAAGTCCATAGAGATTTAAATCGCCTGGCATGTTAAGAGTTAACTCTTCATTAACATTAATTCATATTTCGATTAGATGTGACAAGGCTTCGATATCAGGTGTACATTACTCTTTGTTCCATGGCTGCTATATTAACATCAGGTCAGAGTGGCTGGGACAATCAATACCTGAATTAGTCTTATAGTGCAGTATTGATTTTCATTATTATCAGGAATAGTGAATGTCAAGCGTCAGTAAGCCACTAATGTAGTATGCATACAGATTTGTATTACATCTAGTGCCACTGGGATGTAATGAGCTGATAATAACACGCTGCCTGGAGTACTTTCCATAGCTGTCTTTGTCTCCCTCCTCTACCCCCTCTACCCCTCTCCTGAGAATGCTCGTTAGCAGTATCCAAGGTCTTGTGTTATTTATGTCATTTGTATGTCTTGCGTAACTCCTTGTGGATTACAATAGGACATAATTAAGTGTACATGTAGGTGGTGTTGATTTAATTTGTCTTATGCATATATTTATTTTTAGAATTCTGAGCAATATAAGAAAGTAATTATGTCCTAATCTTGTTCACACCCTGTTCATATCTTGCCTTTGTACCTGAATTACACTAGTAATGAGCTTTCTGATGTAATTTAGCACCACTCATATGCGAGGTGCAGTATGAATGCATCTGTGTCTTTGATGAAATCTGTGAAATGGTGGCACTCTGAGATGGGGCAATAGTATAAAAGTAGAAACCATCCCTTCATGTTTGCTTTCATAATATTCCGCTATTAAAAAACAAATGATAAACACTATATTGTACACCCTAGTTTGTGTTGCTTTCATATAATGCTGCTGGCAAAGACACATCCATTATTACATTTCCATCTGTTTCGCAGGTGTTCCTTTTTCTTATTATTTTTCTCCCTGTTTTTTTTCACCCCCAAAGTAAGTAATAATGTCACTTTTCTGATAATTTCAGGATTCTGCAATAAAGAGGAAAAGTTTCAGGAAATCTTCAGAAATTCTTAAATTCTCAATAACGGGCAAGAAATTAATTTTTGTACTGATATTGTTCATGCAAATTGCGTACATGTTTGTGAAAGCCTGTTACTATTAGTTAAACAGAAGCTCTTCTGTGTAAACTTTTAGAAGGTGTTGGAACTAAATTTGGGGGATTTGTCTGGGTTTAAAAATGGGAAACCAATTACCTGTTCACTGTATTAGAACCATCTGTAGCTGATGTATACTCAATCAAAACATACCTGTAGAAATAGCCTGTGAGAATACCCTCTCGAGTGTGCACCAGAACCCACAATTCCACATTGAAAAACAAAAAAGCTCCACACTGGTGGGGGGGGGGGGGAAGGGTGGGGGTGCCCCACCTGGATTTCAGAAAATTTGAAATGTTTCCTGTGACATCTCAAAATAATACAAAACATGATGAATTTCCTGTAGATTTCATTTTTTTCATATATTTTTTTTCATATTTGTTTTACTTCTACAGAATCCTGAAGATTGTAGCAAAGCCAGGAAGTTAGTGTGCAACCTGAACAAAGGATGTGGGTATGGCTGCCAGGTACACCATGTGGCTTACTGCATGATAGTGGCCTATGCCACACAGAGGACTCTTATCTTGGAGTCTAAAGGCTGGAGGTATGCCAGGGAGGGGTGGGAGAAGTTCTTCCTCCCACTCAGTGAAACATGTCGGGACAGAAAAGGGGACTCCACAGCGAGATGGGGTGGTAAGTACCAACAACTAGATAGATATGGAAATCAATTTCAAGGTCAGAAATTATTTACTCTGACTTTATCACATTACTGTGTTGAACCCTTTTGTAAGTTATTCAGAAACACAGTTTTTGACAATTTCACCGAATCCATTATGCTTTTCATATCATCATTGTAAGAACAGCCACAAAATTACTTACATTATTTACATTATTTAATTTGGTATTTATTTATTTATTTATTTATTGTTTACTTGTTTTAAATAAATACGTAATTAGCATGACAATATCAGCTGATGAAATGACATTACATCATGTTTCTGAGACTGAAAATACCAATGTAAACAATAATGGCATATAAAACATGTACATATTTGAAATCAGCAAGTAAAAGGACAAGTTTATTCACAAAACCACAAAACCAGACTACAGGAAAAAAGATAATAATAAATAATGATGATGATTACAAAAGTAATGAGAATAATAATGGTGATGGTGAAAAAATAATAATTTAATAACTCTGGCAAAAAGAAATCCAAAAGGCTAGGAATCCCTGGATAGTTGCCAAAGTTGCCTTAATTGCATACATATTTGTACAAATGTTTGATCTAATGAATTCTGCTATATTTGGTAGGTTTTTATGCCTCCGCCCCGTAAGGGAGCCGGAGGCATTATGTTTTTGGGTTGTCCGTCTGTACGTCCGTGCCTCTGCACTTTCTTGTGAACAAGATTACTCAATTACCGCTGGAGAGATTTTAATGAGACCTGGCCCAAGGATGGACCAGTAGGCAAGGATGAATTGATTACATTTTGGGTCAAAGGTCAAAGGTCAATGAACTTTATACCAAAATGCCATTTTCTGCCTATAACTTCAGTTAGGAGTGCTCACTGTTGATATTATTTGGCAGTTAGGTGCACAAATAAAAGACAAATATTTTGGTAGGGGTCAAAGGTCAAGGTTAAGGGTGAAAGGTCAATGAACTTTGTCCCACAATGTCATTTTCTGCCTATAACTTCAGTTACATGTAGGTATGCTCATTGTTAATGTAATTTGGTGGTTAGGTGCATAAATAAACGAAAAACATGTTGATAGAGTCATAGCAGTCAAAGGTCAAAGTCAAGGGTCAAAGGTCAATGAACTTTGTCCCAAAATGCCCCTTTTCTGCAATTTCAGTTATGTGTGCTCATTTTTTATATAACTGGGCAGTCAGGTGCACAAATAAACAACAAATATTCTGGTCCAGTCACAGGGGTCAAAGGACAAGTCCAAGGGTCAAAGGTCAATGAAATTTGTGCAGTCATTTGTATCAAAGATCACGGTCAAAGAACTTTGTCCCAAAATGTTATTTTCTACCATAATGTCAGTTAGGAGTGTCCATTTTAGTTTCTGTTTGGCAAGTAGATATGAAAAAAATGACAAATAATTTCATGTGAGATGTCAAATGAATTCCTGAAAGCTTATTTGGTATTTAATCTATTGAAGATCATAGGTCAGCAAACAGTTCCTAACATCTTTACAGTTACTTGGTAGCTTGAAAGTCAATCATACTATGAGCCAGTTTCATATGCTACCTACATGTAGCTAGCGGAGGCATACCCATCGACTGCACGCAGTCGAACTTCTTTCAGCCATTCCACGTAAGGGTCAACGTCAAACTCAAAAAATGAAGTGAACCAAGTGATTTTTTGTCACTTATGATTCAAAAGAGGAATATTGAAACCATCTAAATCTCAAATCTTTTTAAAAATCAAGCATTTGAATTAAAGTTACAGCCTCCTGAACATACATGAACTTTGTGGTTAAAAAGAAGAGTTTGGGGTATGAATCACAAACAGAGAAAATAAATGAAGCTGATTCATAACATGTTGCTTTTTCTGCATTCATTAGGTAGCTATTCCAGTAAGTTTGATAAAACATTAAGAATTTTTCCAAATGCTTTTTGTATTTTCCCAGTTTTTCATCATGAAAACACCCACGAAATATGTCACGCGTGTCACAAAATAAGGGTTTTTTTTTAAGATTACTAAAAAACTAAAAATAGTTTCAGCTGGTGTTTGACATATAAGTGAAGAAGTGGTGGTAGTGTATCAAGAGAAGTATAAACATTTTTATTTTCCCCGCATACCTTGAAGAAAAACCAATCTCAAGAGTGTCACGCAAGTCACGCATGCTGTATGTCAGACAAGTCACAAACCAGTGTATAGATCAAAAACTGAGAAAATAAGTGAAGCTGATTGCTTTATCTGATTTCAATAGGTTAAGTTTTTCCAGTTAATCTGATAAAACATTGATAATTTTTTCAAATGCTTTTCATATTTTCCCAGAATGCCTATTTCATTATGAAAACACTCATAAAATATGTCATGACAGGGTTTATGATCTGACCACCATTTCACTGCCAAATGTGTGCAAAAAAATATTTAGGGGGCTGAATTTCCCCTTATTTTATGCAGAATTTAATTAGCTATAAGTTCATTACAATTTCATTTTACATGTAATAAATAAATAGGAGAAAAATGGAAAAATGTTACCCCTACCCTTTAATTTTGAGAAGTGTTTAAAAAATAAGTGCATTTGTCAAAAAAAAATATTCTGGGAAAACCAGTCAAGCTACAGGCCTGAAAATTTAATTAATTGTGCCCCTTATATTTCCCCTTAAGTGATTAGATTTCTGATATCGTTGCCTTCATACTTTTTTCAAAATATTTTTTTGACAATTTAGATTTTACTGATTTTGAACCAAACATAATACACACCCTGTACATTCTACTATTTTCATAATGTATTGAAATTTATGGATATTTTCTCTTCTAAAACTACCCACCTGTTCTTATGAATACATTTTCTATACCAAAAATGCAATATGCATACATTAGTTGTTGCTATGTCTGGCAAGCCTCCAGCAAACTGTCAGGTTGCTAACAACAACCTTTGTCAAACAGAATAGTATGCACAAAATGTGCATTTATTATGACACTGTTCTGAAGGCAGCATATGCCCTAGTCTGGCTTCCAGACATTTAGATTAATCCATCTTTATATTGATAAGGAAACTGCCATCTTCGGTCAACTGCTTTGAATAATACAAAAATCTGGATTTAAGGCACAGTAAGTATCTTTGGAGGTAAAACAGTCAAAGAGTGAGTGTACAATGGAGGTCAACAAAGTTGCATTGTCTAGAAGTGAGACTACATGTGTCCAGTAGCTACACTGCAACATGTACACACACAAAATGTTGACGAATCTAAAAAACGAAAGCATAATTTTTTTTATTTCTGACTTCAGAAATGAATTCAGCACAAATTTCAGTCTAGAAAACATTTTTTGCTTGAAAACATAAAAGTCATAGTTTTGGTATTTTGGCAGTCAAATGGTGGTAGAACCTTGAACCTTGTCTCACACGAATTACAGAATGGGTAATTTTTTTAATTGTCCTAAAAAACTGGAATTTTAACCCTCTTTCAAATGGTATTCACAATTACATCATAGTTATTAATATAACATTATAATTTAAGTCTTTAAATGCTTATGACAGCTATAACAAGTGACCGTGTCACGCGAGTCACATTTTCTTCGGGCCATTTCTCACAACAATGGAAATTTGGCACAATGTAACTTACACATGAATTGAGCTAGGGTATTCAGTTTCTAGTTCAGCAAAACTAACTTAAATCACACTTGTAGTTTAACAGGAAAATCAGATTGAATGAAGTACTGTCAAAATTCCTCTTTTCTGTCCTGTCACGTGAGTCACGCCAAAGAAATTGTAATGTATAAAAAAGTATTGATTATTGAACAATCATTTCAGACCTGAAACATGTATTGCCAATGCCTTGACTCAAAAACATGTTAAATTTGGTTTGAATAAAGCCAGTTTGATAACAGTTTGACATTGAAACTTAAAATTTTGTTCACATGTCACACGAGTCACTATGGAATGGCTGCTCTAGTTTTCTCATAAGACATTTATGGTGGCATACCCAAATAATTAGTAAGCATGATGTAATATTTCACAGACATATTTCATTTAATAAAAATATAAAACTTTCGAGATATCCACTATGTGCCAAGTACACAAAAATGGAACTGCTTCAAATGATGCTATGAAATACAGAAGCCAAATTAATTTAGTTGCCTAGTAAATGCAATTTACTAGTTTCAATCTAAATATAGACATGTTTGTTACTATAAATATCCAATTGAAATTTGATTTGATTTGAACAATGGATAGTAGAGCTGAGACCGAATTATTGAAGTGCAGAATGTTTTTCCAAATAAAAATACTATTTGCAAATTAATCCAGGCTGCCCACTCCTGAACATACTTATTTAATATGCCATTTCATTTTTACCAAGTCTAATTAACTATATGTTAATTCTGACTGTCCTGAAATCTACAACCTTGATAACAATTTTATCACCCTCTATCTGCACTAGACGGTAAAATAGGTTTCCCTGTAAAAGCTTTTTTATTGACAGTTAAAAATTTACTTCGCCTGCAACCATGACAACTAGATTTTAATGGTGTGTAGAAATCAATTTTTGATATCATACCCAGTGGGGCTTTTCTCAGTCAATATTTGATGTGAAGATTATAAACATTAGGCAGCAATGGCAGATTTGTTGAATCAATTTGCTTGATTAATTTTTTTTTTTCAACTTTATAAAACAGCACCATCTGTACTGAAAGGTAATGTCAGTAGGATGTGACAACTATACAACAATACATTATATTTAATTTGCTATCATTAAATAGGTGGTGGTGGGGGTACATGTAGATCCAGGGCTCAAAATAATTTTTTTTCTCACAGGGGCTCTTTTGGCTTAATTTGGCTACAATTTACATCGTGCCAATGGGAATTTTGGGGGGTTCTTTTGACATTGTCGAGGGCTCTTTTTTGCAGTACGGGGGCAAATCGCCCCGAGCCCCCCATGTATTTTGAGCGCTGTGTAGATCTGGTAAAAAATTGATTGGTTTGCAGCAAAGCCTAAAACACCAATTTGTTGGTTGGAAAATCAATTGGCAACCCAAATATGATTGCTCATTTACACTGTCAATGCTGACTGCTTGAAAAAAAGAATGCTTGTTGCCCTGAACAATTTATACTATCAGTACTGGACTCTCCACATTATAATAATGATAAATCTGTTCAGACTTTGTAGTGATTTTTTAATTTTTTTTTTTCTTTGCGTAATTTACATTAATGATAAAATTTCAAGACATGTATTAAATCTTATTCTCCACACACGAAGTAAATAAAGTGATAACCCCATTTACAAATGAACTCAAATTAATAAATTAATTAATTAATGCCGGTCCTGAGGGAGAAGCATAAATAGTGCCCTCTTATGGGCACTTTTTACCCCTATCACAGCAAAGCAAAGCCCAGCTGTCCTCCTTCAGTTCGCGCTGTGCTCCATATCCGACCGGTACGATATAGCGGCGATTCTATCCTCGAGTTCATCATATTTTTTATTGAACTGGCATTGTCATTTTTGTTGGAAAACTTTGTCAAATCAATTTTTAATTTGTTATTCAAGTGCAGAGAAGAATATTCCACGAAAATATTGTGCAAAGAGGTCTAGCAACTGAAAAATTTAAGGTGAAAAAAATGGTATTTAGACGGCATGTACAATGTATTTCACAGCTGATTTTGGTTGACTGTTATGATTGCGTACCGTGACCACTGCACTTAGCACTGCGCAGCTGGTCTGCGGATATGAAGTATGTGACATCGATGTACGGTTTAATGACACTCAAATCTATATTTTTCCCCAATCTGGCTTTGTCATTTTGTGGAAAAGTTTGTCAAATCGATTTTTAACTTGGGATTTAGATCTACATGTATAGTCTATGCAAAGAAGAATATTTCACGGGAATGTTGCAACAACACCAAAAAGAGAGAGAGAGAGAAGCGATGAGATATTTTTCAGGTAAACAACACACATTTATTCCCACTTCTGTGCACATGCACGCTACCGTTGTTTGTAAACCAGATCCTGTCTTTGATCATGACCGCAAGTTTTCCCCTGACTCCCGAGATAGTTACATGTATGGCGCATTAATCCTTAAATCCCTGACACTAATCATCTTCACTGAAGCCCACAACATTGTGCAACATGCCATATACAGTAACATCAAATATATGTATTTAAAGTTGGGAAGAGGAGTTGCTTTCATTTCTGAAATATATTTGTTTTAATTTGATTTTTTTCTCACTTGACAATGACCTTGAATGTAGACAAATGATAATATATCTAAGAAGGCCTCCATCATTCATTCCTTTCATTGGTACAAGAAGTAACGTTAGACAGATGGTGCGTTTAACACAACAAACAGTAGACCTACTTTTCATTTTTTTTTAGATTTTAAAAATGACTGTGGCAACTTAAAAAATGGCTCTCATGAATTTGTGACCAATGCGAAAACAATTTCATTTGTTTCCCTGATACACACATGCACTTTACACACACGGACACTTACACGTACACACACACACACACACACACACACACACACACACACACACACACACACACGCACACACACCTTTTATTAAACTAAGCTCCTCTAAAATAACAGGAGAGTGATTATAAGAAGCTCAATTGAGCTCCTCAAAAAAAATAAGGAGTACAATTTATAGAGCTCCACCAAATTTTAAAAATGAAGCCCTGCAACAAAAAATATGGCACTTCAACAATAATAAACGAGAACCCCTGGCCTACACAATCCATTCATTTCTTTCATTGTAATGAAGATCCACTCAAATCCTGTCAGAACATATCGTTTAATACTAAATCAAATCCATGATGACCCCTTCTTGGCAGCCTGTCTTTCAAATTAATATTTTATAATCTTTGGGTTAGGTCAAATGAACATTTCTCAATTTCTTTGGTAATTAGGCATGTGAAGCCTATATTGGGTGTCTGGAGATTGCTTGTGTATCATTATTAATTGTTTAATGCTGATCTGATTCAAATGATATCATATATTACAATTCAGAAAAAATCAAATAATGGGAAAGAACATTCGCATTGTTTATTCTGATCCCAAAAAATGGCATATCGTTGTGCGGCTGGCAGAAGGTTGTTAGCAAATGCTTTAAGCAGAAGGGCGTTAACAATAAATTGCCTCTAACTTGAAAACCATGGGCTTATTCCATATTTCCACCTTTCGTACTGATATAAGAATCCAAAAGATCACAATATTTCGATTTCATGTAAAGTTGGCCAATGGTCATCACTTTACAAGCAATTTACTGTTAACACCCTTTTGCTAAGAGCATTTGCTTACGACCTTCTGCCAGCCACACAACGATTTTAACATTTTGTATTTGAAATTGTATGTCTTCAGTGGTTTGAGTAGCCCAAAATGAAAATATTTGTGTTTGTTTGTTCTTACAGTAATTTTGAATTACCAAATATGGAGTACAAACAATTTACATCCGAATGCGTAATAATGAGTTTGCATTGATCTTATGACCAAATGAAATGAAATAACTGATGCTAAAGTTATTTCAAATTCACTGAACTCTTAACGTGCCAGAGGATTTCAACCTCTATGGCCTTTATGTGTATTTTGTGTCGCAGATCTGTGACTTTGGCACGTTAAGAGTTAACTTTTATCTTGCATCTATAGTTATTAACTTCTGTGTTTTCCTCTTCTTGATACCCCAGCTCCAAGCAGTATCCAGAATGTCCAAGTGGTAGATCTCCCCATCGTGGATGGCCTGCATCCAAGACCAGATTTCTTGCCATTAGCGATTCCAGAAGATTTATCGGACCGGTTGCTACGGTTACATGGTCATCCCATTGTATGGTGGATGGGGCAGATCATGACATACATCCAACGACCACAACCAGCCCTGAAGGAAGATATGGACAAAATGGAACAAGTTCTTGGATTTGAAAAGCCAATTGTTGGGTAATTTAAAACATTATGTAGATTGAAATTTTAGTATAATTTAAGGGTAGGGAATCTCATGTGCAACCATCCCATAACGTAGCAAAACATTATTCATGTCCTTGGGCTATTTATAAAGGACTTGTCTGTGAAATTTGAAGATCAGAAATTACATAGTTTTTTAAATATGAGCAAAAAAAAAACAATAGTCATGTAGTGTAAGTTCTAGGCACACGGTTTTAAATCTTTTTTAAGCGTATTGCAGTACATAAATGTAAAACGGATCAAGCTACTTCCTTAGTTTTTGAGCAATGATTAAGAAATTTGGTACAAACATTGGTAGTGGGATGAAGATGTGCGAGACATATTTTCTCAACATGTCAGAAACTAACTGTGTGTGTGGTCAACAACATATAAAGTCGGGGGGGGGGGGGGATATTGGAGATCAAACTTCTTCCTTGTTTTTCGAGCAGTGCTCGTGAAAATTGACATATTATTTGGTCTTGGGATGAAAATATGCAAGTCATATTTAGCCTAATGTGTCAGAA
The DNA here is from genome assembly GCA_001188425.1 of Eucidaris tribuloides. Classification (NCBI taxonomy): domain Eukaryota; kingdom Metazoa; phylum Echinodermata; class Echinoidea; order Cidaroida; family Cidaridae; genus Eucidaris; species Eucidaris tribuloides. The sequence goes on from JZLH01S0250814.1 coordinate 48,342, forward strand.
ACTGTGTTGGCATGGTACCAGCATATCAAATCAGGGGAAAATTTTGCGGATCAAACTACTTCCTCATTTCTCGAGCAATGGTCATGAAATTTGGTACACACATTGGTCTTTGGGTGATGATGTTCAAGACACATTTTTTGAATGTGTCAGAAACCGTGTTGCCATAGTAGCATTATGTATAATGATAAATCAAAGACATTTTTCGCATAAGCCCATCCTGATGGGGCAGGTGTATTAATGCATTGGAGACTATTTGATTTCACAAATGAGTTAACTCATACTTAATGTAAGTCTCCAACGGGTTAAAGTGGAATGAAACCCAGACACATTTCTGCATTCAGAGATCACAGAACAATATAAGAAGGAAATTAGTGAAAGTTTGAACAAATTTGGTTGAACGGGTCAAGAGTTATGTTTGCTCAAAGTTTATTTGATCCTGGTTATGGAGGATTGCGGATAATTCAGTAAGATGTTCTGGGTTTCATCCCTTTAAACTGAATACAGTGATATTTCTAGTTTAGCGACCTAAAAAGGCTGGGGGGGGGCGGAATCCGCCCCCCCAGACGTTTTCCGCGGCAAAATGTCTTTGACGCGCGAAGCAGTTGCCCGGCGTTTCATTACTTTATTGTCTGCGAGATGTCGCCATCTTTTGAACCAAATTGGCGACATGCCGGCGTACGCCATCCCAAGTTACATAATATTTTGTACTTGCATGTCACGCCCCAAAATCGCTCAAAACGTGATTTTGGTACTTCCAATACAAATGTGTTCTTCACGCCACAAAATTCATAAATGTATGATTATTTTACTTCTTATGTTTGAATTAATTATATTTGTGCTGTTTAATTAGACCGCGAAATGTCCACCGACAAACTTTCATCAAAAAAACAATAGAAAATCAAAACGTTGAAAGAAACAGAAATACATAAGAAATTATTGAAAAAACATATAAATACAGTAGAAAATCAAGTTTGATTCGCGGATTTTTTGCAAGT
>JZLH01S0250914.1:8188-29721 GCA_001188425.1 Eucidaris tribuloides
AATAAAATCAGCGCCAATACCAGGCCCTCCGCAGACACCTCTTATTCCGTTGATATCCCTCTCGTATTGGCCCCTCTTATTCTCTCATAATTACCCTTGATCTTTATTCCTCTTATTCCCCTGATTTTTTTCCTTTATTCCCCCTTTTATTTGCCATAAATGCCCCATTATTCTCCCCAAAGAGAAGAGGGTAACAGTAGAAATCCCCATTTAAATTCTCCCCCTATATCCCACTCAATTCCACTCATATCCTCGCTCTTAGCCCACCTAGCTGCTTATTCCCTTTTTTCCCATCTCTATCCCCTGCTCTTATCCCACCGCAAACGTGCTGTCTTTAAATCGATATCTATGAGATATAAATCATATTTTAAATCATGTATTAACAAATCATCTATTTCATGATTATTGTCAATTTTCCCTGTAGCTATCTCCTATACGGTACATTCGACCGAAATATGGTAGAGCATTTCCTCCACGATTATGAGAAGTCAAAGTACAGTAGTTTTAGCCTGCGACCTTAATGATACTTCTGTGAATATCGATCCGTGTATTATCCCATAGCCCCTCAGCTGACGGCACAATGTCACTTGTATATAAAGGAAGAAGACCCGAATATTAAGGAGATTCTAGTCAGTCACACCTCGATCTTATCTCTTCCATCCACTCTCTGCCTGTTATAGTACTAAACTAAACTATTCAATGACAATGCTTAGACACCACTTACAACCAGTGCGTAGTACTAGGCATTTTTTTTTCAGCAGGGGGTACTTAAAGAGGCCCTTGAATTTGATAGGTGGCACCAATTTTTATTTATTTTTTCCTATTTTATTTTTTTTGGGGGGGGGGCGCATACACATCATACACAAATCGCTTTTTTTTTCGGACAACCCCAGTCGCCAAAACTCGCTCACGCGAAGGGGGCACCACACTGAGCAACACACCGCCTCGCCCCAGCCAATGCCCTGTTGCAAACACCCCTGAGATTTACCTGTCCATTGCTAAGAATCCCCCTTCCCCCCCCACCACAACCACCTGAATGTTTTTGTGGATCTGTTTTCGCACAAAGAGGCCCCTTCCATAAGTAGTCCTAGCATAAGTAGTCCTAAGCATCCCCCTTCTCCTCCCACCACAATACCTGCATGTTTTTGTGGATCTGTTCCGAATTAAGGCTCATCGAGGCGAGGGAGGCAACCGCCCCTAAGCAACCCTTTTCCCTCAGTCAGCAAACGGGGGGGGGATTGCAACCACCCCCTCTCGCCCAGCCACCCGCTGTTGCACCGCTCGACTTTACCTGTCCTTTGCTAGCAGTCGCCCAAAGGCAACTCTTCCCCACCCACCCTGTTTGCAGCCGCCCCTGACTTAACCTGTCCATGCTAGCAGTCCCCTACAGGGCAACCCCTTCCTCCCCCACCCCTGTTGCACCGCGCCCTGACTTAACCTGTCCTTGCTAGCAGTCCGTCAACCCCTCCCCCACCCACAAATGAGGGGGAACCACCCCCTCCGCCGCAGTCCACGCCCTGGTTGCAGCCACCCCTGACTTTTACCTGTCCTTGCCCCTTCCCCCGCCCACCACAACCACACTGAGAGCCCCTTCCTCCTTCGGACAGGTGATGGACACAACCCCATTCAACAGCACATAACCCCGGAGCTCCGGCCGCAGGGGCCGGAGCTCCGCTGGGTTATACAGCACAGGCAGCCTAGTAACAGCAACAAACAACATTGCACTCCCTTATGTACATGTAGGCCCGTATGGCCTTGCCCTTGGCCCTCACACTCCATAGCACGGCCGGCCGGCCGACACAAACAAATTACACACACGATCACACCAAAAAAACTTAGATGCTGGCGAAAGCAAAGAAAAGAATGACAAATTTTACTGTTTGTGTGACTGGAGTTTCGAGCGACAAAAGTCAGCGACAGGGGGACAAAAGTTTACCTGTTGTCGACTGTTGTGTGACTGTTGTGTGACGTAGTTTTCGAGCGACGCGATTATGTTTCGCATGTTTCGCAAAAAATACAACGACGAATTAGCCAATGAGAAGGCGCGGTAACGGCTGCGACTTTTTAATCTACAGGCCAAGCGAAGTGATAGGAACAATGTTTTCCATAGTTACGTATGTACGTATAACCAGCAAGGCGGCGATCGCCCGACTACGGGCTAATGTCCACATGCCTCTTCGCGGGTACGCTCAAAAATGCGTCAGGTTTGGTGGCTGTTCTATAATAGATTATTATTATCATTATTAAATTATTATTATTAATTATTATATATTATTATTATTATTATTATTATTAATTATTATTATTATTATTATTATTCTTATCATTTATTATTATTATCATTATTATTATTATTATATTATTATTATTATTATTATTATTATTATTATTATTATTAATTATTATTATTATTATTATAATTATTATTATTCATAACCTGCGCTTTTTTGCCGCTCATGATGGCCCAAAGCCGCTTACAAGAAAAAATACAATAACTTTAAAATGAAAATATACAATTCTAAAATCTGGGTTAGAAAAAGAATATGTTTTTAAGTGGGCCTTTTTGAACTAAAAGACTAGACTATGATTGCCTGAGTGTTAAAGGTAACCTATTTCCATTTTTTTGTGCAGTTACAAGGTGTATAGTGAAAGCCAGCCAGTTTCCGTGTGATCTATATGTAAAGACGGGGTGGGTCGCTGGAAGATCGTATACGTTCCTGCGAGGGGTATATATTCGGGCAGACAACACACGTGAATATTGAGGTGGGCCTCTTATTAAGATTTGAAGCACTACAAAGTGTTTAACCAAACTATTGATGTCTTACATGGAAGCCAGTGTACAGAAACAGGAAAGGTTGAGGGAGTGAATCTCGTTTACCTATAATTAGGCGAGCAGCAATTTTGAAGCCGTTGAATGCGACATCTAATTGGTTAACAGGATAGTGGAAAGAACCATTAGCAGTAATCTAAACGGGACAGAACTAGAGAACGGATTGCACTGTTATAAGCTGATTGAGCAAGTACACGTAGTTCATTGTCCAATATCCAGTTTATGTGTTCGCTGCAGGAACTAACATGTATCATGCAGATCAGACATCAAAGTTAACCATTTTTTAGGGTACTTCCACAATGTAACACAATGTCTTTAACCTTCAAAAATCTGAATACATCTATTTCAAGCGGGGAAACACGAAACTACTTGAAATTTGTTGCAAGCGGTTTTATGTTAATTCACCCATCGAATCGTAGGCGACTTCTTATACACAACAGGAGGGACAATAAGAGATCGATATGTGTGTGTGTGTGCATTTTGACACCGCCATTTGGGCCATTGTTTTCATCGGATGTACACGAAGGTTATGTCAATACAAGAAAATATCGACCTCCTTTTCCACGCAGCAACTATCAAAGCCTCAATATCATACATTGTTTTGCTCTTATTCTTGATCCAGCGCGTTAGCAGCGGAAATTCATTGATCAAGCGCGCAATGGCGGTCAACCTCAGCTTTCATCTTCCATCGTCCATTAATCTCTGGTGTACACCCCAATTCAATACCAGCAAAGCAACTGTATTAACGTTCATATTGCAACATGATGCTCTGCGATCATTGGTTGTAATGACTCGTGAAAATAAAAAACATACTCTCAAAAATGAATTTTCGGAACGTTGTATTGGTGTTAAAATCGCGATCGGCAATGATAATTCATGAGTGTAAAAAATATCATCTATGTTGGAGCGTATTTCAAACAAATCGTATTCTCCGCCTTGGAGAGGTCGTTGGCATTGTGTTCTACAGGGGAGGGTCAATCTAAGGGGCGGCGTCAGGGTATTAATCTTAGGGGGCGAAATCGCGTCGAGGAAAATTTCAGGCGCCCAATTTGTTTTCACCGCCAAGCGGAAATTTTCGGGGGCCCAAAAGTTTGGGCGTCCAAAAAATTTGTTTGCACGCCCAAATTCGTGCCACATCACCAACCGAAAAATCACTCGTGGGGGGGGGGGGTGAGGTGTGGATGGAACATTTTTGTGGGCCTAAAAAATCACTGCTAAAATTCGCGGCCAAATACGCAGCTGAAAATTTATTATTTAATTTAAAATTATAATTTAATGATTTATGTACGTTTTTTTTAAAAAGATTTTTTTTTTATGTTTTTTAGTTAGTTTCAGTTTTAAATTTTTAGGTTGGGTGAAATTTTTCGTAAAAACACTAAAATTCCCTTTTTTTCATTAGCTTTTGAAAAAAATAAGTGGGGGGGGGGGGGCGCCGCCCCGTCCCCCTGTGGCGCCAGCCCTGGGCATCTCACTAGTCGAGAAATAGATGGCGGCCCAGTTGATGACTGCGAGTCTTCCACTGCTCGGAGAAAGGTCTCCGTGAGTCTCCTCGACGTCTCGCTGGAACTAGCTGAGCCTGCCGGGGAGTCGGAGAAAATCAAACAGCTGATTTTTTTTTTCGAGACTTATTCTAGTTTCCAAGCAGGTCGCGGAGAACGTCACGGAGAGACTAAATTGTATCCGCGACAGAAGATATGTCTCTACGACGTCTCACTGCAACGTCACCGAGACATGCTAGAGACCTGGTCTCATAAAAAAATGCAATATCCTTCCTTCCTTTCTTTCTTTCTTTCTTTCTTCTTTTCTTTCCTCCTTTCTTCCTTTTTCTTTCTTTCCTTCTTTTTCTTTCTCCCTCTTTCTTTTTCCTTCCTTCCCTCTTTTCTTCTTTCCTTTCTCTCATTTTTTCCCCTTTCTCCCTCTCCCCCCTTTTTTTTGCCGACTGGGCGCAAGAATTTGCCGACTGCGACCATGAATCGGGGGGTGTCACACCCCCCCACACCCCCCCTCTAGCGACGCCCCTGCCAGGGGTCTATAAAAGGCCGAGGCCGAGGACAAGGCCAAGGATTTTTCTCCAAGGACAAGGACAAGGCCAAGGCCGGAGAGGCCCGAGGCCGGACCGAGGCCAGATTTTTGGGGCCAAGGCCGGACGAGGCCAGACATTTTATGGCAAGGCAGGATCGAAAGAAAATATGTCATTTCATGTTCTCTACTGAAGGTTTCATTGTTTGTGTTGATTCTTATTGTTTAATCTCATGGTATGACCCCTCAACTCTCCATACAACACACGCATACACTTATATTCATAGACATTACTGGAGCTCTCCTCATTCTCATTTGTGAACTTTGTGTACTTGTCTTATCAATGTATGACTATACCTTATTTGAAAATCACACCCAGCCTATTGCACAGTTGATACACTCACAAGACAAAGAAAATTTGTTATAAAGTAACAATAGCAGCAGTTTGTCATGTTTTAGCAGACATATCTACATATCTTCACTCTAGCATGCACAATCACAAACAAACATGGACCTGAACATTCAATTATGAAGACTATATGCAGTTTTATTGGCTTTCATGGCTTAAACCTATCTCTGCCGGGGTATTTTGGGCCTGTGAGGCCCCCCTTCAGATCTCGGCCGAAGAAATGTGATATTAGAATCAATTTCTAATGTATTTTATTGTTTTTGTAATCTCTATATTTCTTTGGGGTTTTTTCTTTGTTTTTTCGCTCTTTTATTGTTTTTTCAATGAAATTTGTCGGTGACACTTATGCAATCATAAACAGCATAAAATTAAGTAATTTGAATCAGTAAAACCAAAAATATTCATACATTTATGATTTTGGGCTGAAAACACAATTTGTATTGAAATTGTACACAAAATTATGTTTTTGAGCAATTTTTGGTGCGACATGCATGTACAAAATTATGCGTATCTTTGGAACCGCGTACCCGGGCGTCGCAAATATATCGCGCAAAGAGTTGAGGGCTCCCACCCCCCGGCGGAGATAGGGTTAACTCTTGATTGTCTTCAATTCACACTCATTATCTACATGATAACTGGTGAATTGTACAGCAATACAGAATGAAATTTAGCCTCAAAGAATTAAAAAGAAAACAGTAGGCCTGTGCCATTTGCAGTTTCTCAAAATACGCTGGTGAAGCAAAATCATGTCAAGGCAGATGCGGGAAATCTTCAACTATTAACCCACCCGATATATCATGAGAGGTTGTATTTCCGGACGGGTTGAGTACCCGGACACCGCGCGTTAGAACGGCGCTGTATACGCGTCGGGGAACAATCGCGCAAAGTTGCGAACAGGACACGGGTACGCAGCATTTACTTTTCTTCCCATAAATCTTGATTTCTCATGAAAATACTGACATTGATCATTAGAAAATTACGTTTATTGGTAACATGTCCAGAACCCGGGTCCAAAAAAAAATCAAAAATTAGGTGTCCGGTTACTCAACTCCCCACCCTAATAGTGCTCAAGCGTAAGCATTTTACCCCAGATTTTACCCGGCCTCGGCCCGGCCTCGCTCGAGGATTCCGAGGATTGACCCAAGTGTCCAAGGACGAGGCCAAGGCCAGGATTTTGGCCTCGAACCCGGCCTCGAGGACGAGGCCGTCCTCGAGGACTACAACACTCTTATGATATTTATGTCACGTTATGTTTTGTTATGCTATGTTATGTTATGTTAATGTTATGTTATTATTATGTTATATTATTATGTTATTGTTATGTTATTGTCATTGTCACATTATTGTTATGTTATGTTATGTTACATTTCCTTCGAAAGGAAATAAAACCTATAAAGACATCATGGGTTCTGGTACTGCTGCCTGGTTTACGACGTCATCATTTTACCATGCACATAATCATGATTACTCAAACAATTCCCCTGTTATTTGGCTTTCCATTATAACGTCTTGTGTATGTAAATTTTATTTCTACAAGTTTGTTCTTAACCTACATATTGCATTTGACAAATTAAAAGATTGTGAGCTCAAATAAATATATATCTTATCATTTTTTAATTGCATATTTATCAACTATTAATCAATTTGTTTCAAGAAAATTAATCAAATACTAACTTCGCGGATATATGGATCGTGCAGGTTCAATGCAAATATTGGATGAATATCATATACGGTTACGCCGCCTGGTTATATCGCTCATAATTATCACCACGGTAACGGCTCCAGACAACATCAGTAATATACAGACAATACTGCTGTTCCAACCCCAGCTGGTCATAAACAGGCGACCCTGCCCTGCCATTGACTAGTTGGAAATAAACGGTCGGATATGAGAGTGGTTGGACAAATTAATGTTAATCACTTCATGACTTTTGATCCAATATTGTACAGGCATAGAACTGACATGTTATTTTGTTTGATACCACTTCCCAGGACGAACATGTAGGCCTATATTCGACGAAAAAGTGAACACCTTTCGAAGATACAGAAAAATCCACATGACTAATCAATATAAAATACTTAAATGTTTATGTTATTTACAAGAATTTAATTGTCCATACTATCAATTGAAATTTAAGTTGTGAACCTCTACGTTAGAGTGGACATATTCATTAAGATGTATAAGGTCAGACTCAGTTTAACAAGAAAAACACAACGGTTTATCAACATATTCCAATTCTCAAGGGTGGCTCAAGCAACTTGTTGGCAGCCCGAGGCTTGCGGGATCGACATAGCAACAAAAAACGTAGTGCAATGAATAACCAGGTTGATGGCATTGCATTTTTTTTTTACAGCAATAACCGTGTGTCACATCATCACTATATTGACCGATTCTGAAAACCCAGTTTGATGAATCGGGATCAAATTATACCTGCAAATATGAAGTATTACTAAAGAGCCCGGTTAGTTGACAAATCTGTGAAAATTTAGAGTTTCAAAAGTAAATCATGATATACCGGCATTAATGTCGCAGGTGGACTTTATGTTTATTGTCAAGATTATTCCCAATGTGTTGAAAGTGAATTGGTTGCAGTGGCGTATCTAGGAAATGCAGCGCCCGGGGCAAGTGCTATTGCGCCCCTTCCAACAATTGAATTCTTGTCCGTTGATTTTTCGGTCTCATGACTTGTTTTTTATTTAAACTCCTTTCACAATAAAGAAACTGATTTGAACTATAAAGTATAGGCGGGCAAGTAATCATAATCTTTCAGTTTTAAGACAATTAAACCCGATGTCTAAAAACGCGATGTTATGAAATTGTACATGAATGAAGAACATCATGGCGCAGAACATTTCAATGAAAAGACCTCCTCCCGGCTCTAAAATAACCTGATCCAAGGGATTCCATGTATGCTTTAATGCTCTTTCTGTTTCAGAACATGATCTAAAAGGATGCAACCATTAATCAAAATGCAAACTTCAAAACGATTATTGTATACTTATAAAAACTTGAATATCTATGAAGTGATTGTTTTACAATAGGCGCTACCAGTTTCCTCCAAAGAACTGTATTACAATATAAGGTTCCACTAGATGCTTTTCATTTATACAGTTACTAGCTTCATCGGCCTTCGCGCCGACGAGCTGCACCACGCACTCGTTTCACTCATTTTGTTTTGTTTTGTTTTTTTTTGGGGGGGGATCGCCATATCCTCCCAATCTCCAATATAAGTCGCCAAATATAACACGCCAATCCGCCCTCCCCAGCCCTCTTATTCCGTGATATCCCTCTCGTATTGTGCCCCTCTTATTCTTCCTCATATATTCCCTTGATTTTTTCCTCTTATTCCCCTGATTTTTTTCCTTTATTCCCCCTTTATTTGCCTAAATGCCCCATTATTCTCCCCAAAGTCAAATCCCCATTTAATTCTCCCCCTTATCCCACTCTAATTCCCCTCATATCCTCCTCTTAGCCCACCTAGCTCTTATTCCCTTTTATTCCGCTCTCCTATCCCCCTCTCTTATCCCACCGCAACGTGCATGTCTTTAAATCGATATCTATGAAGTATAAATCATATTTTAAATCATGTATTCAAATCATCTATTCATGATTATTGTCATTTTCCCTGTAGCTATCTCCTATACGGTACATTCGACCGAAATATGGTAGAGCATTTCCTCCACGATTATGAGAAGTCAAAGTACAGTAGTTTTACCTGCGACCTTAATGATACTTCTGTGAATATCGATCCCTGTAGTTATCCCTAGCCCCCTCAGCTGACGCAACAATGTCATCATTGTATAAAAGGAAGAAGACCCGAATATTAAGGAGATTCTATCAGTCACACCTCGATCTTATCTCTTCCATCCACTCTCTCCTGTTATAGTACTAACTAAACTATTCAATGACAATGCTTAGACACCCTTACAACCAGCTGGCGTAGCTAGGATTTTTTTTTCAGCAGGGGGGTACTGAGGGGCCCTTGAAATTTGTAGGTGGCACCAATTTTTATTTATTTTTTTATTTTATTTTTTTTGGGGGGGGGGCGCATACACATCATACACAAATCTTTTTTTTCGGACACACCAGTCGCCGAAAACTCGCTCACGCGAAGGGGGCAACCACCTGGCAACCACCCCTCCCCCAGCCATGCCCTGTTGCAACACCCCTGACTTTACCTGTCCTTGCTAAGCATCCCCCTTCCCCCCCCACCACAACCACCTGAATGTTTTTGTGGATCTGTTTCCAACAAAGAGGCCCCTTCCATAAGTAGTCCTAGCATAAGTAGTCCTAAGCACCCCCTTCTCCTCCCACCACAACTACCTGCATGTTTTTGTGGATCTGTTCCGAATTAAGGCTCATCGAGGCGAGGGAGGCAACCGCCCCTAAGCAACCCTTTTCCTCAGTCAGCAAAACGGGGGGGGGGAATTGCAACCACCCCCTCTCCCCAGCCACCCCTGTTGCACCGCTCGATCTTTACCTGTCCTTTGCTAGCAGTCCCCAAGCAACTCCTTCCCCACCCACCCTGTTGCAGCCGCCCCTGACTTAACCTGTCCATGCTAGCAGTCCCTAAGGCAACCCCTTCCTCCCCCACCCCTGTTGCACGCGCCCTGACTTAACCTGTCCTTGCTAGCAGTCCCGCAACCCCTCCCCGCACCCACAAATGAGGGGGAACCACCCCCTCCGCCCAGCCACGCCTGTTCACCACCCCTGACTTTTACCTGTCCTTGCCCCTTCCCCCGCCCACCACAACCACCTGAGAGCCCCTTCCCTCCTTCGGACAGGTGATGGACACAACACAAGCACATAACCCCGGAGCTCCGGCCCGCAGGGGCCGGAGCTCCCTGGGTTATACAGCACAACAGCCTAGTAACAGCACAACAACATTGTCACTCCCCTTATGATACATGTAGGCCCTATGCCTTGCCCTTGGCCCCTCACACTCCATAGCACGGCCGGCGCGGCCGACCAAAAACAAATTTACACACACACACACCAACCAAAAACTTAGATCTGGCGAAAGCAAAGAAAAGAATGACAAATTTTACTGTTTGTGTGACTGGAGTTTCGAGGCGACAAAAGTAGCGACAGGGACAAAAGTTTACCTGTTGTGTACTGTTGTGTGACTGTTGTGTGACGTAGTTTTCGAGCGACGCGATTATGTTTCGCATGTTTCGCAAAAAATACAACGACGAATTAGCCAATGAGAAGCGCGGTAACGGCTGCGACTTTTTATCTACAGCCAAGCGAGTGATAGGAACAATGTTCCAAGTTACGTATGTACGTATAACCAGCAAGGCGGCGATCGCCCGACTACGGGCTATGTCCACATGCTCTTCGCGGGTACGCCTCAAAAAATGCGTCAGGTTTTGGTGGCTGTTTCTATAATAGATTATTATTAGTCATTATTATTTATTAATTATTATTATTATTATTATTATTATTATTATTATTATTATTATTATTATTATTATTATTATTATTATTATTATTATTATTATTATTATTATTATTATTATTATTATTATTATTATTATTATTCATAACCTGCGCTTTTCCCAAGATGGCCCAAAGCGCTTACAAGAAAAAATACAATAACTTTAAAATGAAAATATACAATTCTAAAAATCTGGGTTAGAAAAAAGAAATGTTTTAAGTGCCTTTTTGAATAAAAGACAGACTATGATTGCCTGAGTGTTAAAGGTAACCTATTCCAATATTTTGATGCAGTTACAGGTGTATAGTGAAAGCCAGCCAGTTTCCGTGTGATGCTATATGTAAGACGGGGTGGGTCGCTGGAAGATCGTACGTTCCTGCGAGGGGTATATATTGGGCAGACAAATACGTGAATATTGAGGTGCCTGCTTATTAAGGGATTTGAACACTAACAAAAGTAGTTTAAAAACTATTCGATGTCTTACTGGAAGCCAGTGTAGCGAGACAGGAGAGGTTTAGGGGAGTGGAATCTCGTTACCTGATAATTTAGGCGAGCAGCCCAATTTTGAAGCCGTTGAATGCGATCTAATTGGTTAACAGGGATAGTGGAAAGAAGGCCATTACAGTAATCTAAACAGGACAGAACTAGAGAACGGATTGCACTGTTATAAGCTGATTGAGCAATACACGTAGTTCATTTGTCCATATCCAGTTTATGTGTTCCTGCAAGGACTACATGTATCATGCAGATCAGACATCAAAGTTAACCATTTTTTAGGGTACTTCCACAATGTAACACAATGTCTTTAACCTTCAAAAATCTATACATCTATTTCAAGGCGGGGAAACACGAAACTACTTGAAATTTGTTGCAGCGTTTTATTGTTAATTCACCCATCGAACGTAGCGACTCTTATACACAAAGAGGAATAGGAGATCGATATGTGTGTGTGTGTACCATTTTGACATGCCATTTGGGCATTGTTTCATCGGATGTACACGAAGGTTATTGTCAATACAAGAAAATATGCGACCTCCTTTTCCACGCAGCAACTATCAAACCTCAATATCATACATGTTTTGTCTTATTCTTGAACGCGGTACAGCGAAATTATTGATCAAGCGCGAATGGCGGTCAACCTAGCTTTCATCTTCCATCGTCCATTAATCTCTGGTGTACACCCAATCAATACCCAAAGCAACTGTTGATAACGGTCATGATTGCAACATGATGCTCGCGTCATTGGGTTGTAATGACTCGTGAAATAAAAAACATACTCTCAAAAATGATTTTCGGAAACGTTGCATTGGTGTTAAAATCGTGTCCAATGTAATTCATTGAGTCGTAAAATATATCGTCTATTGTGGAGGTATTTCAAACAAATCGTATTCTCCGCCTTGGAGAAGGTCGTTGGCATTGTGCTCTACAGGGGAGGGGTCATCTAAGGGGCAGCGCCAGGGTATAATTTTACGGGGGCGAAATCCGTCGAGAAAATTTTCGCGGCCAAATTTGTTTTCACGGCCAAGCGGGAAATTTTCGGGGCCCCCAAAAGTTTTGCGTCCAAAAAAATTTGTTCACGCCCAAATTCGTGGCCACATCAGCAACCGAAAAATCATTCGTGGGGGGGGGGGGGGTGAGTGTGATGGAACATTTTCGTGGCCCCAAAAAATCACTGCCAAATTCGCGGCCAAATACCAGCTGAAAAGTAGTTTAGTTTAAATTGTAGGTGGGTGAAATTTTCGAAAAACTCTAAAATTCCCTTTTTTTTCATTACTTTGAAAAAAATAGGGGCGGCCGCCCCCCCCCACCCCCTTGTGGCGCCACCCCTGGGGCATCTTACTAGTCAGGAGACTAGATGGCGCCCAGTTGATGACGCAAGTCTCCACTGTTCGGGGAGAGGTCTCCGTGAGGTCTCCTCGACGTCTCCTGGAGACTAGCTGAGCCTCCAGGGAGTCGCGAGAAAAACATGTTTGATTTCTTTCTGATACTCCTTCCAGTCTCCAGCAGCAGGTCTCGGAGACGTCGCGAAAACTAATAATACGACGTCTCTATGACGTCACCGAGACCTGCTATAGACCAGGGAGACGAGAGGTCGCGGCGATTTTGCGGAGATGTCCCCCAATTTCTAGTAGAATTGGTTGTCACCTTTTTCTGGAGTCCTCGTGAAGAAGTCGTCGTGAAGAAGTCGTAAATAATAAATGCCTACGGTGTGATAATCAGTCACAAGGTTGAATAATTATATTGAATTATTATCATAAAAGAGACAAATCAATATACTTTTTTATCAAATATTTTTTATAGTTTCGTTTGAAGCAAGGAAGAGATTTACAATTTTTATGGTCAGTTGGTAGTGCATTCCACACTTTTGGTCCATTAAAATTCAAAAGTCATGAATAGATAAAATGTTTAATCTGGCAAACAATTGAGATGAATGGGAGTTATACGCAGAGTGGGTTATTAAGCGGACAGCTTTCTTTTGTAATTTATATATTCTATCGGAAAATGCTTTTGCACAATTGGCCCAATTAATGTTACAGTATGTAATGTGTGGTAAAACTAATGTATTATATAAGGTCAACAGAATTTTTTCAGGTAATATATTTTGTAATCTATAAACTATCCCTACAACTTTAGCCCTAACTTACTGCAAATTTACTGCATGTAATGATATTTCCAGGACTAAGTATTCATCAATGTATTATGTCCGAGAAATTTATTTGAGAGCTAGACATGTTTTATTCATAATTATATTATTTCAAGTTCTCATTCTTCTAGTGAGTATTTTGTTGTATAGCTCTGAATATCTAATATAACTAGTTTTTGACAAATTGGAGTACTAATCTTATGACTGGTTAAACCAAGGCTAATTGAACATTCTTTCAGTTCACTATTTAGAAGTATATGAAAATATGTTGGCGCACATTTTCATAGCCGAAATAAAATACATATTTTGTATCTATCAGCAACATGACGCTAAATTCGTAATTAGGTGACGACTGTGCGGTATGTCACATTTAACATATAGAAGGAATAGGAGACGGCCTAAAATGGATCCTTTGCGAACACAATAGGTTTTTAAATTAGATTTACTAGGAATTAAAATACATACAAAATTGTTGCTTTACTATTTAGAAAGATCAATTTTTGATCAAGAATTGTGGCACCCCTCCGAATTCCCGTTAGTGCTGAATGCTTATGCAATATATGGCATCGTGATCAATAGTGTCAAATGCTTTTGACAAATCTAAAAAAACGCCAACTGAAGATTTTTTATTATCTAAAGAGGAAACTGCAGATTGTAAAAATTGCGTTAGCGCTATAGTGAAGTAGATAAACCTCTTCTAAATCCAAACTGATTTTCGGATAATACATTATGTTTACGCAAAAAATATTAAATTCTATTATATACACATTTTTCAAGAATCTTAGAAAACACAGAAAGTACAGAAATAGGACGGTAATTACAAGTATTATTTTTTGAGCCTGATTTAAAAACGGGTGTAACTTTTGCTAATTTTAATTCATTTGGTACAATTCCAGTTTCAATAGATCTGTTAAATATATCTGCCAATGGTTTACAAATGAAAGGAATTATCTGTTTTATTACAGTTATATTATATGTCGTCATATCCAGGGCTAGTCTTATTCTTTAATTTTTGTACAATTGATATGATTTCCCCTTCAGAAATTGGTTTCATGTATAAAGATGCTTCATTGAAATTTTGAAGGTACGACGAATACGGTGTATTTACATTTTGCGTTTCATCAAATAACGATCGGCTTAGTTTGGGACCAATTTCGATAAAAAATTTATTAAACTCTTGAGCTATTTCAAATTCATCTTTGATTTCTGAGTTATCGATTATTAATCTTTCAGGAATATTGCATTTGGATTTGGTTTTGTTTAAAATATTATTTATTTATTTCCACGTACCTTTAGAATCCCCGTTCACTGAATCAAATTTAGATTTATAATAAGCCGTCTTCCTCTTTCGTAGAATTTTAGTATAATAATTTCTAAAACATTTATAATTATTTTCAGTTAAAACGGAAGGATGTTTAATAAATCTATTGTACAATTTTTCCTTCTTTCGAGATAATTTCCTTAATTCATTGGTAAACCATGTTTTGTCAATTCTTTTCTTTTTTTACAATTTTTCTTTCAATTGGGAAATGTGTATCATACAATGAAATAAATTTGCTTTCAAAATCATCATACATAATATTTGCATCACTATCATTTAAATTCTACTCATAATCCTTCAGTAATCGACCAAATCGACAGATATTTAATTCATTTATATTTCGTCGTAATATTGCACGTGATTTTGATTTTTGATTTTGAAAGTTATCGAATATAGAAAAAATAGGTAAGTGATCACTCACATTTTCCAAAAGTATACCTGATATTGCACAATTGCCCATATTATTTGTAAATATATTATCTATGAGGGAATTTGAATCTTTAGTGATGCGAGTAGGACACGTAATTATTGGAAATAAAGAAAATGTCATAAACAAATCAGTAAAATTATTAACTATTAAATCACTATTAACATATAATAAATTAATATTAAAGTCTCCCCAAAAATAACATGTCATTGAACGTGGAATATTCTGAAATAAAGTTTGTAAACAACTTAAAATTCAATTACTGGTTTACCTGGAGGTCTATAAATACAACCTATTAGGGTATTGGTATCAATTTGTACAAAGATAGCTTCGCAAAACTCATTTTTAATCATCAAATCATTTCTTATTTTAAATTCCAACGTATCGTGAATATATAAACCAACACCGCCACCACGTTTGTTTTCCCGACCTATTCCAACAAATTGATAATTTGGTAAAAGATAAAGTTGTGCTTCGTCATTAAGCCAGGTTTCTGTTAAAGCTATGATTGAAAAGTCTATATGAAGAGAACTCAGGAATAAAGTTATATTATCAAAATTTTTCCCCAAACTACGACAATTGATATGCATTAAAGATAAAACATTACTTTCAGAGTATTTACAAAGAGCCTCATTAAATGTATTTATGGTCATATACAAAGATTCATGTTTCAACGTACGATCTTCCATTTATGTTATATATTTCAATTGTTTATCAAACGAAGATAATACACATGTATTGAATATAATGAAGATGAAATTGACATATTGAATTGATCTAGACATTTCAAGAACAGAAAAACGAACAAACGCATAAACAAATTCGTAACATCAAATAGGGTGTTCAAATAGAAATCAGTACAAAAAATAAAACTCTGTAGGTTCTTACGTCCACTACTGTAAGAATGTTATAATAAAACTCGAAGAAAAAACAAAATATACATGCACGCTGCAAATTGCATGTAAGACAAAAACAATATATATGATGTATTACAATTTCAAGAGCTTAGGTCAAAAGAAGAAAACAATATAGCAAGGAAAGAAAAAAAATAACTGCACCGAGTTGGAATGTAGATATTGCACGTTGTTTAAACTATCTTTTGACAAAGAAACCATTAAAAGGTGTGGGAATTATCGTAAAATGGTTCAGTGATCAGTACAAACATATTTCAAACACTTTGAGGTTGTTTTTGTTCTATTATTTCCATTAGAAGGAGTAAACCCTACATTAACAAAGGAGATGTACATGTGCGGTGCAGCATGAAAACAGTGTGCATGTTCAGGCCTCAGTCACACTTGACTGCGGACACCGTACGATAACTTTAGCTACGATGTATCGTACGATTCTGGGGGCATCGCAGATGGCTACGGTCTACGAGATTTGCGTTCACATTTTCTACGAGCATCGTGCGATTTCTTGTACGGGCCCTTGAGTTCAAGCAGGTGCAGAGGCTGTACGGATATCCTACAGCTATCATATACAGAGATCGTGCGATATCAGTGCAGTTGCCCTGTTTAGTCTCCTCAGCCTCTTCACAGATATCTTGCGATATCGTACAGAGATCGTACGATGACCCCATGAGGTCGCAACCTCCGTACGATTTTTTTTTTACTCCTCCCCAAATAGCTTTGGTCACATTTGGCCCACGGGGCCCGTAAACTCATTGTATCTTCCATATCGCGCAATCTCCGTATACGGTGACAAGCTTTGACTGTACGATTTTTGTACGATTTCATGTACCTACTCCCTAGGGCATCGTAGCCTCTACGATTTTTTTAGCGTGAAGATTTTACAAATTCTAAAAAGCGTGAGCCCGTAGCCCGTAGACTTATCGTAGATGGCATCGTACGATCGACGCAGGACATCGCACCGAGGCTTTGCGCTGATTGTACAGTCATTGTACGATATGGGCTATTGTAGTGGGTACTCAACACTAAAAATTACACAATGGCTACACACATTCTCTGTGAACCCCTTGCACGATATCGTACGATTTCTGTACGATATCGTACAATCTCTGCACGATATCGAACGATCTGTGAAGAGGCCAAGGAGACTACAGGGCTATCGCGCGATCTCTGTACGATAGCTGTACGATCTTCGTAAAGCCTCAACACCGGCCCGAACTCAAAAGGCCCGTACAGGAAATTGCACGATGCTCGACCATACGTCGTAGCCCGTCGCCATCTGTGATGCTCCAAAAATCGTACGATAAATCGTAGATAAATTTATCGTACCGTGTACGCAGTCAACTGTGACCCGATGCTTTTTCCGATATCGTGCGATGAATGTACAATCAGCGCACAGCCTCGGTGCGATGCCCCTGCGTCGATCGTACAATATCATCTACGATAAGTCTACGGGCTACGGGCTTACGATTTTTAAAAAAATTGTCAAATTTCGTAGAGGCTACGATTCCCGTGGGGAGCATGTGAAATCGTGCGAAATCGTACAGAAAAGCTTGTCACCATAGGGAGATCGTACGAAATGGAAGATCGATGAGTTTACGGGCTCCGTAAAGTCATCTTAGACCAAATGTGACCTATAGGCGTGGCTGCACAGCAGCACCTTACTTTTCTCCTAACACCTAAGGAGTTTATGGCCTTTTAACATCAAGAACCACCATGGATAACATATTTTATCAAGAATAAATGTTTCTGCGGGTTCTTTCATTATTGTTTTCGTAATTTAAGCTGTTAATTAGTTTTGATATTCATTGTAATTAACACATTCTGTTTTGAGGTGTCATTGTTGATTTTCACCATCAACACGAAAAGTAAGTGGGACCAATGCGATTTTGCCTGACTGCACAAAAGTAATCATAACTTTTCATTTATAAAAGTAAATTAAATGAAATTGACTTTATCGCAAAAAAACATGATTCTGCTTTAAAATGATACCAAATACACATACCTCTTGAGAAAAGAAATTACCTGAAATAATTTTCTCCCGATTGGACCATATTTTGGGGGACACACTGTACATGTATTATGTTTGCATGAGAACTTGTAACAGCACGATTGGATGCGATCTTTGAGGCTTCCTTACAATCTGATACGATGATCACGACGGAATCGTGGTGATCGTAGAAACATTTTAAAACCGTCCAAAAATCTTGCTACGATCAACAGGAGTGCTACGACTGACCTCAAGATTTGATAAGATCTGTTGAGATCACCACGATTTCGCCACGATTTAGACCACGATTGAAATCGTGGCGCCAATCCAGTGGGAACACCCCTTTACGAAAATTAGTGTTCATCGTGAAGGTGTCGTAGTGTAGTGAATTGTTGCCTGCCTTTCGCGCTTGACAGACTGGGTTCGAATCCCGACACGCGAATTCTCGTCCACCCGCAATTCGAATTCATATTCCTGCTCAGTACGAGTGAAAAAGGGAGCTGAGGAAACTGGGGGTGATAATGATAATTACAGAGCCTTCTGGAAGGACAGTGTTTATCACTGAAGAGGCTACCCTGGGTAAATAAGACGTTATTATATTATTATCAAATCTAATTTGCATTTCCATTCATTATTTGCAACTCTTTCCAAACATCAATGAAAAGACAATATTAATCTACGCAAAATTACAATCAAATGAATTTCCATGCTACATTATTTCGCGATATTATCCGTCGTGTTGCAATAACCACACATAAGATGATTGCGCAGGTCGGAATCATGCAAATGTTATTCGTACAAACACTTCGAGTTGATTGACTCTGTATATTAGGCATGCAGTCCATTAAAAATACCCCCCCCCCCCAAAAAAAAATGGCCGGCCATTTTGCCCCCCCCTACCCCACGAGCACGGCAGGTCGGGGCTCTAAATCCGTCAATAAACAACCGTTGCATTACACAGGGATATAGAGACATCTAAGAAGTACAATATCGCTTTTGATCACGATTTTTTTATACGAACAGGGACGTCGATCCATTTCCCAATGGGCGGGGGGGGGGGGGGGGGCAAAAGTGACAAAATGTCAAAAAAAAAACATTGACACGCTCCGCGCTTGCGCGCAAAATTGAAAATTTGGTATGCTTAATAGTATTTTTATGCTAAGTTTAATGCTTAGTAGTGCTTTCCAATTGCATTACATGTTAAGAATTTTTCAGTTGTCAAAATTATTTGTGGGGGGGGGGGGTCAAATCGATATGTTTGCCCCTTCATTGGGGTAGCGACTGCCTTCTTGCCACCCCAGGATTGACGATCATACAAATATTATTTCATTTTTACGGCAGAATTTCATCCGACATTTATTTAAGGTGTGGTCTGAATTGGCCGCTATCTTCAGTCTTCGGTCGGGCGGACTGGTGGTCGTATGGTCCTTCAGTCTTGTAGCTGAGTTGTTACAAATTTGCAGTCTCGTCGATTCATGCAATAAACTAACAGTGTTCATTTGCAACTAAAAATACTGTGTTATTCCACAAAATCCTCAAATATTTGTTTAACCATCACATGAAAATCTACTTTTTGATTTTATAAATCGTAACAAAAATTTGGAAGCCCAAGAATATTTTCTCAAGTTTTTTTTTTACAGTGTAACGATTGATTCGTGTATGAAAATTGTTTGAATTTTTGTTTATAAATCGAGTAAACTGACACACTTTTATATTGATTTCATCTCTTTTAAGTGTGAGTTTATTCAATATCAATATTAAAAATAGTCGGTCTGACATTATTGCAGAACAACATATGCGGATTATGAGATTATTTAACAATTTTTCAGAACAGATTAAATATTGTGAAGGTTATTGTTACGGTTATGTTAAAAAGAATTTCTTGAAGAGTTACTTATATCACGATAATTTCTGAAACAATATAGGTCTAAAACAGGGGCGGCGGAACGTATTTTCGTTTGGGGGGCAAAGCCAAAAAAGGGCACTTGTGTGTCAAAAGGGGCATTGGGAGCACGCACATATTTTCACCATCAGATTACGTTTTTGATTGAAGTAGCTAATTTCCGCAGTAATATGTAACTTGAGCCAAATCGTTTTGAAGGACATTGCTGATTATGAAAATATGAAACATATATCTACTCCGCGAGCGAGCGTAGCGAGCGAGCGGTTTGGGAAAATTGGAAATTTTAAGTTTTAAAATTCGCTTTGTGGTCTATTCTGGTGCTAATTACAACTCAGAATGTTTTGAAGTGTAGCAAAACCTTTTTGAAGGGGATTTATCATTAAAGCATGAAATAAATATAATCTACTCTGCGAGCGAGCGTAGCGAGTGAGCGGTTTGGGAAAATTTTGAAATTTCAGGTTGTAAAATTCGTTTTGTGGTCTATATGGGGCTAATTACAACTCTAAAGTACCCTATCTACACGATATAGTACATCTAAATATACTTAATGATTATGCAGTCATGCTGTATATTGTAAAACAGGGGCGTCGAGCTATTTTTGGATTGGGATGGCAAAAGTAAGAAAAAATTCAAAAATGCTCGACGCACTCCGCGCGCAAAAGTGTAGTATAGAACCTTGCGCGCGAAGCGCGCCGAAAAACATACAAATTGAATATAGTATTTTCTATATAAATGTAATGGTTTTGTTGTGTCTTGCACTACTTTTAGACGTTTCCTTGCATTACGTTTCATGAATTTTTCAAGTTGTCAAAATTATTGGGGGGGGGAGCAAATCGATGTTTGCCCCCCTCCAATATTTTCATTGGGGTGGCGACCGCCCCCTTGCCACCCCAGGATCGACGCCCCTGTTGTAGAATACGCAAAGTTCTGTTACAGAAAAAGGGGCATTCCTCCCCAATAAGTGAATTTCTTTGTTGAAGAGAATAAAAGGCAACCGTGGAATAGTTCTCTCACGAAGGACACGTTTCATCGCTTGAAAAGCACATAAAATGTTATCAAGATAAAAGATGGAGTGGGCTCAATTTTGCCACCCCCGAGGGCACTAAAGTTAGAGGCCAATGCCCCTTTTAGGTTCATAATTTGCCTCTTCGTTGAACAAAGTTTTCTTTTTATCACGTACCCCGGCAGGGGCAAAAATACATAGAATATAAAAACAATAACAAAGAGAAAAAAAATCACCTTCAGTGACGAAAGTGCGTTTATTTAAAAAAAAATCACTTAACTTGGTATGAGTAGGGGCCTACAAACCAAAAGAAGGCACATTTAACTTAGAAAAAAGTCATTATTTGTCTAACGGTGAAATGGGGGAGGGGTAGTGGGGCAAACAGAAGGAGGGCCTAATTTTGAGGACATTCAGATGAGATGCCAAATGCCCTTTTTACGCATAAAATGACCGTTGAACATAATTAACCCAATTTTGTCTTTTTTGTACTGTAAACATGCCCCGTCAGGGGCAAAAAGAAGAAAATATAACATAAAATATAATGAATAACAAGAGAGAATCACCTTCAGGAACGAAAACGCGTAGATTAAAAAAGTGTGCCTTTTTTCAAAAAGTGCACATTTCATTTTGAAAAAAGGGCA
>JZLH01S0250958.1:1941-16941 GCA_001188425.1 Eucidaris tribuloides
AGGATAATTCTTTACACCTGAAACCCTTCAAAGAGATTTAACAAGTCGAGGACAAGTGATCAAAAGCTCACTTTTTCAAGAATGGCGCCTTGATGAATTGAAGATGACCTATATTGCAGAAAATAATAGGTGAGATAATGATTCGTATACACACCAAAATGCCCTTGAATTTTACTCTTTAACATTAGTCTAGGACAAGTGGAACAAAAGCTTTTTTCAAGGATGGCGCTGGCGGCCAATCATGTGTAATCTTTTGATTTGGACCTGAAATGAGCCTTAGTATTGCATTAAAATAATACACAGAGAATGGATTCATCAACCGCCACAAAACCCCTTAAAAGGTACTACTCAGTCATTCTCAGATCAAGGATTAAAAATTTAATTTCAAGATGGCTCCGCAGCCATCTTGGATTGACCTGAAGAAGACCTTATAATTGCAAAAATAATAGTAAGAAATGGACTTTCAGCACCCCCAAAATCCCGTAAAAAGAGGTATATCACTATTTGGGGCGAAGGAGTTCAATAAGTTAATTTTTCAGAATGGCGCGCTGTGCCATTTTGGAATTTATGCAAATTTAGAAAAATTGCCCAAAGTTGCCATTTGGCAACCAAGTCTGAAATTTGTTCTAGGAAGCCCCATGGGAACACAAATCAACAAAAAAAAACTTCATAGAAAGAACATTTCTAGTTCGGAAAATTTCAAATCGACTAATATCGTACGAACGTGACACCATAATTTCCCGGTTCGCTTTACAGGCAAAAAGGCATAAAATGATTCCTCTTTCTCTCTACGTTTTTCCTCCTCAATTACAGAATGATTATATTACTTCGTTTGGCGACAACTTAACGTCCAAACTGTAATACTTAGAATAGCAACATTAACTGCTTTTGGTGTTCAATGATTGCAGGCTGCTGGTAAATGAAGTGATGAATGCTGAATCATCAGTCGCTGAAGGTGAAACAGCAATAAGCGTTAACCTCGATGTGATCACGGCACCTCAGCCAATCAGTTGAGCTGTCTATGGAAGTGATCCCCGTCGGGTTACTTTTGGTTATTGACGGGAATACTTCATTGAATCGAACGACTGATGAGAAAATAAAATGTATCAGCCACGAATCACCAATAACAAATTTGAAGCAATAACCTTCACAATTCAGACCAATTGTTGACGCAAAAGATGAAGAGATTATATCTGTCGCGTTTACGATTGTCAATGGCATCGAAAATCCTGCCCCAGTGCGCAGGTACAACCAATTAATTGTACACACCCCTCCTATCCCAGTCCCGATGGCGAATTTGTCCGGTATACGGAAAAATTTCCCCAGAACCCGGACATGGAGATCTTTAAATTGTTCGCTGTCCACTGTTGCATCCAGAAGCGAGGTCTGTGTATATCAGCGAGTGACGAGACTATTGCCGCATTTCTGATTCCCTCAATCACAGATCTGCTGGATTACCCGGATACTCGTTGATACCAGACGATAGCTGTTTCCCGTATTTTGTCTGCTCGTGGACACGTCATATATGAAAGGATGACTAAATTTCATAGTCGTGATTTTTAACTGACTTCGGGCTCAGTTAACCAGCGACTACACACATACAATGAGTTCCATATCAATCGTCGCTTCTCCCCCAAACAACAAATTTCAGCCAACTGTCGTCCACAGCAGTAATTCTCGCCAACAACATACGGCCTTGGTGGTCAGATTTCACCGACAGTAAACAAGTCGCTTTCAATCTTGGTTTTCTGGTTATTGTTAATTTTTCATTATGATTATAAATTGGTTAAGTATTGTTGTTTGGTGGAAACGTCAAAAAATCGTCATGACACCGACAAATTCATCACAAATTAACGACCCCAAGAATTGAAGAGTCATTTTCCTCGTCTTATTCGCAATGTTATTGTCAATTATAATAATAATAATAAATAATAATAATAAATAAAGATAATAATAATAATCTCTTTCTTCTTCTTTCTGTTTCTTCTGGTACTCTTCTTACTTCTCTATCCCCTTTCTTCTTCTTCTTCTTCTTCTTATCACTTAAAAGTAGCTAGTATATCAAGTATCAAATATCAGGCAGTATATTTTTCTTCATGGATTGTAAAATAACTACTACTGTACTGCTACAATACTTCTACACACAGTAGCTTCTATACAATAGAAGAGATCAACCCTCAAAGCGCAAACAAATTTGTACGTGTACACGTAACATAATATTAGAACTACATGTTCGCAAAAAAAACCAAAAAAAAAAATAAACTCAACGTGGGAGACAGATGTGAGCTTGACATAGATTTTGATGTTTAATTTTTTGGCGGGACTAGCGAAGAGTGGGTTTGACAATTTATCAATAATAAATGGATCTAAAGTTCGAAAGAGCTTTGTTACCGTTAAAGTATGTTTTTTTTTTTTTTTTACTAGAGTCCCATTTGACCTAACTTGCATATTATATTTTTCAAGATAGAGATATCAAGTAATCGTGAGCATAAATATCTGGGTGGTTAGTGAAGAATTGAGGCTCTATGTATGGGTGGGGAGCATGTTTACGTCTCTCGTACCCCCTGTGGTCAGTTCTTTGAAGCAGCTAAATCTTGCAGAGCAAATATGTGACGCTACAGCCAACACCTCTTTCTCGCTACAATACACCGCAGATTGTATTAAAGAGTACCTCTCCTTTAAGAACTCAAATTAAAAAACAAAAATGTTTTGAAATTTCAGTCCGGTCAGTACTAACAAACGTTAGCGTACATTTACAGTTGTTCTTCACAAGGGGGATGTGTGAACTATGTGACTTACTCCGTAATTTTATTCGAGCTTTCCCGGTGGATGGTTTGTTGCAAGGTATATTTTTTGTAATTTTCTGGTTATTCTATAAGTGGAGAGAAGTGGAGTACTTCCTGGGCTATCACTCCTGACTATTACTACACTAGCCGTCTTACAACTACAACAAATAATTATACAGTAAGAAGTCGATGACGAAGAAGAAGAAGAGAAGAAAGAGAAAGAAGAAGAAGAAAAAAAACAGCAGCATGCAGCCGGCAGAAAGAAGAAAAGACGAAGAGAAGAAGAAGAAGAAGAAGAAGAAGAAGAAAGAAGGAAGAAGAAGAAGAAGAAGAAGAAAAAGAAGAGAAGAAGAAGAAGAAAGAAAAGAAGAAAGAAGAAAAAGACCAGCATCAAGAAAAAAGAGGAGAAAGGCAAGAGAGAGGAAGAAGAAGAAGAAGAAGAAGAAGCAGAGAAGGAGAAGAAAAAGAAAAGAAGCAAAAGGAAAGGTAGAGCGAAGGGGAGAAGAAGATATAGAAGAAGGAGAAAGAGGAAGAAGACAAGAAGAGAGAGGAGGAGGAGGAGAAGAAGCTAGGGCACTGTATTCGCCCCGTACCAAGTGTCTTGATATTTCTATAGCATAAAACAGAATGGAAGTACAGTAATAAATCTGCGACTGCCCACAAAAAAGGTATGTTATGAATTACTACAATAATTTTTTTTTATCCGCTTGCGCGCTACCTGATCGGAGCAAGCATGCACTATTGTCCAAGTACTTGTACATCCCTATGTGCCCTTCCATATAATTCCTGGGCACAAGTGGATTAAAATCCGATCATCTGGCTCTTTTAAAAAGAAACGATCATATGTGATTTTGTTCGCTTACCCCCTGAATATTCTCCTATCCATCGGAGTACCAAATCCAATCGAAGTGCGTTGTGAAGAAGAGAAAGGCTTGATCAACATGCGAAATGTTTACGCTCGAAGACCGACGCACGAAAATGCTGAGAGCAATTAAAAATCAAAACTCGTCGAGAGGTTTTGGAAAATAAGACTACAACGAAGAAACAAGTTCGCAGAATTCTAAATTCTGACAGAACGAAACACTTTATATTTGTATCATTTTCTTACTGATCAAATGCGTACCTCAGAAACTGTCCTAGGTAAAAGGGACAAATAAGAAATCACTTTAACTAAGAGCAAATCATTAGTTCCCGAGCAATACATTTAGTATACTACCTATTACATGTTATATTCTTCAGAGAAATATAGCTTTATTTTTGACTTGGATACTTCTATACAATATTTACATTAAATATGCTATACTCGTATTACTCACCCTATATTATTTATTATTTTATTTACAGTTTTAATTTTCGACAGGGGTAACCTCCTCAGTGTAGAAACTGCTCTCAATGAGGGCCGCTCGCTATCAGAGAAAGTACATGCATAAATACAAAATACAACTAAAAAATTCAAAATACACAAAGAAAGTAAACATTTACGAAACTGATAACAATAAATTTACAAACTGATATACAGTAGATAAAGTAATACATAACAATGACATTGTTTTGAAAATAAATCATAAATACAATTCACAAACTCTAATAATCACAATCATTTTTAATAGTTCAAAAGGAAAAGGCCACATAAAGCACGCCCCATACTAAAATGCAAAGAATTACGTTTAAAAATATGAAAAGGTACAAAATCCATAAACATGCACACTCACACACACACACACACACACACACACACACACACACACACACACACACACACACACACACACACACACACACACACACACACACACACACACACACACACACACACACACACACACACACCACACCACACACACCACTCACACACACACATACATAGACACAAACACGCACGCTTACTCATTCACACACACACACACACACACACATGCGCACACATACACACACTCACATTTATGCACTGATACATACGTACACAATATACACACACTCACGCACAAACAATATATGCTCAGCCACCCATAAAAACATACGCATATACACGTATACCAACTGAGTAATGACTTACACTCACGCACAAGATGATAGCAAACAAACACCTAATGACATACACTTTTGCAGCGCATTTAGAAACAAACACCGATTTAGATACGGAGGCATTGTAAGCAGTATAACAACGCATGGAGGTAGCCTCCATGAACATAGTAATGGAGTTTTTAAACGACTTAAGTAATTGGTGGTAACCATCTTAGTGGAATGACGAACGAAACCTGTTTAAAGTTAGAGCTTGCCGTTGTTCTGGTATTTAGTTGTGTTTGTGTGTGGTTGTGTGTGTGTGTGTGTGTGTGTGTGTGTGTGTGTGTGTGTGTGTGTGTGTGTGTGTGTGTGTGTGTGTGTGTGTGTGTGTGTGTGTGTGTGTGTGTGTGTGTGTGTGTGTGTGTGTGTGTGTGTGTGTGTGTGTGTGTGTGTGTGTGTGTGTGTGTGTGTGTGTGTGTGTGTGTGTGTGTGTGTGTGTGTGTGTGTGTGTGTGTGTGTGTGTGTGCGCGCCGATCCGTTTCTAGGAGTTGTGAATTGACACACACCCACAAAACTTGGAAGTCAGTCATTTGAAGAACTCCTCATAATAGTTAAGAAGCCATTTGACAATGATTATCGGGTGTCGTAATGCTTTTAGGACCCCTCTTGCAGCAGGGGCGGTGCCGAAAGGATGGGGGGATGCAGAGGGGGCGGCCACTCCCTAAAAAAAATCGGAAAATCATGGGGGTTTACACGAAATTTTGGACTGTGTGACTTTTTGCCCCCCCCCCCATTGGTTTTCTTCCTCCCTATGATTTACCCTGGCGCTGCCCCTGTCCTGAGTTCAACTACACTTGTTTCGAAGTGCTCCTGAAATTAGGAGTTTCTCGTTATTTTGTGTAGGTGTGTGTAAACTTACAACTCGTTAAACTGGATTGGCGCACACAGACACGCACACACACACAAAAACACCAAAAATCCCACGCATGTACACTTACACATTCACACATATATCCATATAAACGCCCCCCCCCCACACACACACACACGCGCACAATGTACATTCTTGCATAAACACACATCACATTTGCACCTGAGCACCATAACATGTAAGTTATTATAACAAACACGTTTATCAGTTGAAAACTGAAGTGGCGTTTATGTTAAAATACCTTATTTCCTTCGAAAGAGAGAGAGAAAAACAGAATACATCAGTACACTATCGTATGTAGATGTAGACACAGTGCAAGAACAGCGCATCTCAGTATCTCAATACAAACCCGATGGAGTTCATATGACCTTTTTCTCATACACGTATAGGCACAGAGATCAAATACATGTAAAATCACGTGGGACGAATTAGATATGCAAAGGCTGATCGATACCCACAGGGGCGTATTGGGGTCATCTATAAAAAGGGGGAGGGGGCAGATTGTCATGGCAAGATGTACGCCAGCGGGAGAAGATCGGGAGTGGGCCTACTCGTGTACTGGGAGGTGTTTGGCATGTTCAAACACCTCATTTGCAAAAATCCCCTAAAACACACCTTTTCTCATTGAACATCTCAGTTCAGCTCCCCCCCCCCAAAAAAAAATCGGATAACGGAAATTCAGAATAGCGTTGTAGTAGACTTCATTATCATTCTTTGAGTTTGCGGGTTGTCTAGCAATCACAAGAGCATATTTCAATCAAAATGCGTTAATAGACCGAATCATCAACGTCGTTCGTAAAATCATAGGAAATCGTATGATTAACCATTACTCTGCTAATTTTATTGTTATGACCCTAACTGAGAACTTGGTCAGAATTTGGACACGTATTCATCGTTTGTTCTTCTTCTTCTTCTTCTTCTTCTTCTCCTTCTCCTTCTCCTCCTTCTTCTTCTCCTCCTATTTCTTCTTCTTTTGGCCTATCGCAGCGATTTGGACGTAAAACAGTTTTCTTTTGAACTTACTGAACACCCCCTTTAAAAATCCTGGACACACTGTTGGGCGTGCTATAAGCTTCATTTAATTTTCAAACAATTCTTTATCCGATATTTCGTCGTTCTGATGACAGAAAGTCGTTAGCACTTATATGCTCTAAGGGGGAGGTTGATGACAGTAAATTGCCTTTAACTAGAAATTCATTAGTTTAGTTGATATTTACACTTAACACACTGACAGAACGATCTAAAAAGATGAGCACACTGTGATTTCATGAAAACTAAGCCAATTACTCTTAAGTTAGGGGCAATTTACTCTTAAACCTCCTGCTAGCCGCACGATGATTTCCGGCTTAAGACAGAAGTGTAATTTAGTTAGAGCTGTAACAATTAACATTGTTTGTATGAAGAGATCTTTCCTGAGAAATGTCTTTCTTGTGAAATTGGAAAGGACTGTGATATTCAGAACCTTGCCGTTTTGGATAGGTTCGCAATACACTTTCACGTTGAGATATTCAGGTTTTTTTTTTAATGTCTCTCGAGGAACAAGTTTTTGTCTCGCCCACCGGAGGTGAAGGCGAGACTAAGGGATTCAAATGGCGTCCGTCCGTCCGTCCGTCCGTCCGGCGTCCGTCACAAATGTCAAAGTTTACATGCAAGAGTCTCTCATGACAGATAACTTAGCAACCATTGGTCCAATGGTGACCAAACTTGGGTGGTAGATGCACTAGGGGTACCATCATTTTGTGGTGCGGTCGGAGGTCACATGGTGAGGTCAAAGGTCATTTGAGGTCAACGTTAAAGTTTACATGCAAGACTCTCTTGTGACACATAACTTGGCAACCATTGGTCCAATGGTGACCAAACTTGGTTGGTAGATGCACTAGGGGTACCATCATGTTTTGGTATGGTCGGAGATCACATGGTGAGGTCAAAGGTCATTTGAGGTCAATGTTAAAGTTTACCTGCAAGACTCTCTTGTGACACATAACTTGGCAACCGTTGGTCCAATGGTGACCAACCTTGGGTGGTAGATGCACTAGGGGTACTCATGCATGTTTTTGGTATGGTCGGAGATCACAATGCGATTGAGGTCAAAGGTCATTTGAGGTCAATGTTAAAGTTTACCTGCAAGACTCTCTTGTGGACACATAACTTGGCAACCGTTGGTCCGAATGGTGACCAACCATTGGGTGTAGATTGCACTAGGGGTACCATCATGTTGTGGTGCGGTCGGAGGTCAGATGGTGAGGTCAAAGGTCATTTGAGGTCAATGTTAAAGTTTACCTGCAAGACTCTCTTGTGACACATAACTGGCAACCGTTGGTCCAATGGCGACCAAACCTGGGTGGTAGATGCACTACGGGTACCATCATGTTGTGGTGCGGGTCAGAGGTCACATGGTGACGTCAAAGATCATTTAAGGTCACATTGTTAAAGAGTACCTGCAAGACTCTCTTATGACACATAACTTGGCAACAGTTGGTCCAATGGCAATCAAACTTGGGTTGCAGATGCACTTGGGGTACCATCATGTTGTGGTGCTGTCAGAGGACACATGATGAGGTCAAAGGTCATTTGAGGTCAAACGTTAAAGTTTACCAGCAAGATTCTCTTGGGGGACCTTCTTGTTATCTTGCCATCAGAGGTCAAATGGGAAGGTCAAAGGTCATTATAGGTCAAACGTGGTGTAGGGATGTACTTTGGGAAAGTAACTTTTCTGTTATTTAGTCACGGGTGGGCGAGACACAATCTTGCAATTGCCTTGTTTTTAAAAGGGAGGATTTTTGTTCTGAAGATTAGTCAATGATAATTACGAACTGGTGTTTTACAACAAGAACACAATATCATTTAATGTTAAGATCACCTGCCCAGCGATGTGCAGATGAGGTGAAATGTGTCGTGAACAATCATTACTTGAGTGGATTAGGTCCTACTTGACAGGACGAACTCATGCTGTGGTTATAGGTGAATACCAGTCTTCATCCCATGTATTATCCCAAGGAGTCCCGCAAGGGTCAGTATTAGGACCCTTGTTGTTCACTATGTATACTTCCCCTTTAGAATCTTTGATTGATCACCATAATGTACACAAGATGTTTTATGCAGATGACACTCAACTGTACATTTCATTTAAACGATCAGAAGTAAAGGATATATTTTCACAAATTTCAAATTGCATGAAAACAGTCAAAGAATGGTCAAGAGTAAATGGTCTAAATTTGAATAGCAACAAGACAGAATTTTTACATATTTCTTCTCGTTATAGGTCTGCAGTCCCTATACCATCAATCAACTTAGATGGTACTGTAGTTCAAGCAACAAAAGCATGTAGAAATCTTGGTGTAATATTTGATGATAAGCTTACTCTTGAAAAATTTGTCACTCAAAAATGTCGTTCTGCATCTTTTGCCCTCCATAAAATAGGGAAGATCCGTTCATTCATTGACATCCGCACAACGGAACGTTTAGTCCATGCTTTTGTAATGTGCCATATAGATTTCTGCAATAGTCTTCTTATTGGGTTACCAGCTCGTCATGTTCAAAGATTGCAAGTTATTCAGAACTCAGCAGCTCGACTAGTGTCTCGCACAAAAAAACATGAATCCATATCACCTATTTTGCAAAACTTGCACTGGTCACCTGTCCGCTCTCGAATTATGTTAAAGATATTGTTATTAGCGTATGAATGCTTTCAAGACCTGGCTCCGTCATATCTGAGTGAACTTCTCACTGTGTACAAACCAGAAAGAAATCTCCGATCTAGCAAGAAAAAATATTCATTATTCCGACAGTTCTAACCAAAACATATGGTGAACGTAGCTTTGCTCATGCTGCTCCAATTTTATGGAACAACCTCCCAGATTCTCTTAGGGGTATTAATACAATAAATCATTTTAAGACTGCTTTGAAAACATACCTGTTTAAAATCGCCTGATATATCTTGAACCATATACAGTACCGCTCTCATCCCTTTTTTCTATTTTCTTATAGCGCATAGAGAAATGCCCAGCAATGTGTTATGCGCTTTATAAGCATGGTTTATTATTATTATTATTATTATTACTTCTCCTAAGTCCATGTTCATCTGCCTAAATTCATTTGGGACATCTCTCTAGCCGACGATATATCTAAGAAAAGGACCTTATTTCGAACAGTATATTAAATGCACACAAAGTTATTTGCAAATAATTTATGATATGATAATTTATGGTATATTGCGGGAAGCATTTTTCTAGATGCAGTGAAATGGTTCATCCTTCCTCGGTCGAATTTAATATTCCTACAGTACGTTTCGAAGGGTAAGAAATGTGGTGTTCCAAGCAGATTTGTTAATTATTTTGATTTGCATATTTGGCGGACGATATCCAAACAAATTAAAAAAAAAATCTAGGGCCCAAATGTCGGAATACACGGGCATTCTTTTCACAGAAATCAAAGGCCAAATTATTCATGAATGTAAACCTATACCAAACTGCAGCTAGACATTCCGCAATGTTGCGAATCCGACAAATCACTGTCGTAGGTGTAATATTCGACGACGTTCGCGTTTAATTTTAATCCAAGATCCGTGGACCCCGGGGTATTTCCTTGGCCGAGGGGCGTCTCTCGTGTGTCTAATTTAATTTATTGAAGCCGAGGTGATGGTATTAATACAATTATTCATAGAGGCATCTGCCCAAATCGTATTCCCGTTCTATTATCGGACACGAGACAGAATCATTCTCGTTTAATTCATCAGACCCTACAACCTCGTCCTTCGATCTGCAGAACGAATCGCAGAAGCAGCTGTTCTTTAAACAATAGAGCTGCCGTAGAATTGCGAAGGAAATTAGTACTGCCACTGAATTTATTTATTTTTCTTATTTAATGAGTTAATAATTCTATACTCTTTACAATAGTGAAGACACTAGAGACATCTATTTTTGTTTATCTACATTTTAGTGATACAAACTTTGTACGAAATTAAGATTGCTTGTGAAGATACCGAAATAAAGGGCACACTTTTTGACATGTACCACGAAACTATAGTTTTCCATAGTTGCTTCCCTTTGTCGAGTGGAAGAAATGCTTTAATTGCACTATATCTTTTTTAAAATAAAGTAATCGTAGACCCTTTAGAATTATGTCCGTTACATTTGGATTTTTTAGAAAAGATTATTATTCATTTTGGAATTATTGCAAATTATTACAAAACAGTCCAGTTTCGGCCTAACACTTATGATTTTTAGCCCAGAACAGGGGCGGCGGAACGTATTTTCGTTTGGGGGGGGGGGCAAAGCCAAAAAAAGGGCATTTTCGTGTCAAAAGGGGCATTGGGAGCACGCACATATTTTCACCATCAGATAACGTTTTTGCTTGAAGTAGCTAGTTTTCCGCGGTAATATGTAACTTGAGCCAAATCTTTTTTGAAGGGCATTGCTGATTATGAAAACATGAAATATATATCTACTCCGCGAGCGAGCGCAGCGAGCGAGCGGTTTAGGAAAATTTTGAAATTTTAGGTTGTAAAATTCGCTTTGTGGTCTATTCTGGAGCTAATTACAACGCTACAGTACCCCATCTGCACGATATAGCGCATCTAAATACACTTAATGATTATGCAGTCATGATGTATATTGTAGAACAGGGGCGTCGATCCACTTTTTGGATTGGGATGGCGAAAGTAATAAAAAAATGTTGGACGCACTCCGCGCGCCAAAGTGTAGTATAGAACTTTGCGCGCGAAGCGCGCCGAAAAAATGAAAATTGAATATGTTCAGTAGTATTTTCTATATAAATTTAATGGTTTTGTTGTGTCTTGCACTACTTTTAAACGTTTCCTTGCATCACGTTTCATGAATTTTTCAAGTTGTCAAAATTATTGGGGGGAGGGGGAGGCAAATCGATGTTTGCCCCCATATTTTCATTGGGGTGGTGTCCGCCCGCCTTGCCATCCCAGGATCGACGCCTCTGTTGTAGTATACGCAAAGTTCTGTTACAGAAAGAGGGGCATTCTTCCCTAATAAGTGATTTTCTTTGTTGAAGAGAATAAAAGGCAACCGTAGGATAGTTCTCTCACGAAGGACACGTTTCATCGCTTGAAAAGCACATAAAATGTTATCACGATAAAAGAATTTTGCCACCCCTGAGGGCACTAAGTTAGAGGCCAAATGCCCCTTTTAGGAACATAATTTGCCTCTTCGTTGAACAAACTTTTCTTTTTACGACGTACCCCGACAGGGGCAAAAATACATAGAATATAAAAACAACAAAAAGAAAAAAATGACTGACGAAAGGGCGTTTATTTAAAAAAAAAATCACTTAACTTAGTATAGGTAGGGGGCTACAAACCAAAAGAAGACACATTTAACTTAGAAAAAATGTCACTATTTGTCTTACGGTGAAATGGGGAAGGGGTAGTGGGGCAAACAGTAGGAGGGCCTAATTTTGCTCCCCCATGTGGGCATTGAGATGAGATGCCAAATGCCCTTTTTACGCACAAAATGTCCGTTGAACATAATTTACCCATGTCTTCTTTGCACTTTAAACATGCCCCGTCAGGGGCAAAAAAGGAAGAATATGAATGAAAAAGAAGAAAATATAACATAAAATAAAAGAGAATCACCTTCAGGAACGAAAACGCGTATATTAAAGAAGTGTGCCTTTTTTCAAAAAGGGCATATTTCATTTTGAAAAAGGGGCATTTTTTCCTATCGGAAATTTGGGAAGGGGGGGGGGCAAGTGCCCCCCTGCCCCCTCCCGGTTCCGCCGCCCCTGGCCCAGAACCAAAGTGCTCAGTACATCTCTTATGCGTGCACTGTAAACATAAATAAATATGGTAGTACTACAGTGCGAATGGTTTTCCAAAGCGAACTACCTGTGATAAAACAATGACGTCATACACTAGCCTGCAATACAAACACACAATTTGCCTTGTAGGGATACTTTTGACGTTTCTTTTTTTTCAACTAGGGAAATAATGCCCTGGAACTATCATCTTATATTAATCCTACATCTTATTTGGACTGTACACATCTCTGTAAAGTCATACAGGGTGGCCCAGAAAGAATGCTACACCTACGATCGCTCATTTCTTCAACGTCATCTGCAATATGTCATTGTTTTTTGAATCAGCGATTAGAACATTCTTTTTCCAACAATATGATACCGTTATCATTGATTTTGAGTAATTTGTTTGGGTCCTGCGGCCATTTTTCCGAGGCAATGTCGTTTCCGAAATTTGCAAATTTTTCATCAGCGGCGGTCATCCGAACACCGAGATATTCTCCCGTCTTAGCGTGCCATACCACACAAACCGCGATGACAATGGAGATGTAGCTCACATCGTCTTCCTGATCAAAGCGAGGGCATTCCTGCCCTTTGTCTCGGCGAAGCTTATTCTATGGCACACTGTAACGTGAAAATATTTCGGTTTTCTGATGCCCGCTGGGGATTAAAAATAGCAAATTTAGGAAATTACACTGCCTCAGAAAAATAGCCCTAAGATCCAAACACCTCAATCAAAATTAATGATCATGGTATCATTTTGTTGGATAAAGGATGTTCTGACCCATGAATTAATCACCAAAGATATTTTGTGAATAACTTTGAAGAAATTAACGATCGCATGTGTAGCATTCTTTGTGGGCCACGCTGTATAGTGATACCTGCTTGCACGCAAACAAAAATATAACCCGTCGGCAACATGCACTTTTGGGAAAGTTTTTCATCAGTGCCAATTTATTTCCAGAGGTAGATTCTTGGATATTCCCCTCTAGTCTCATCTTATTATCACCTTCATTCCTCGTTACAAGATTTCACCCCGATAATCTGGAAAGACCCAGCCTAAATCCTCCAACCACGTCACTTCGGGATTACATGTCATACGACAGCTATCACACGTAACTGCATGCGTTATCCAATTAAACCGCCCTCTCCCGATGAGAAATTACACTGGCAAAACGCACCCCTTTAATTACGCGAGGTTCCCCTGACTCTACTTTCCCGTTTTGCTCCACGATATGATATTTGGGAAGGCGGATTTTTCGATATCGCCTGTGACAGGTGAGTGACAAGACCGATAAAAGAGTTGGCCCGAATGGCCTAGATAATTTATTTTCGATAAACACCTTTTCGGCGATATAGCATGACGTGGAGGAGCAAGAAGGATGAGAAAGGTCGTATACGTAAGTGATGTGTTGTGATCTTCTGTTTCCCCCAGTATTGCAAATTAAAGCTAGCACTAGCAGATTTATACACCCGTACAACATGATAGTTAATGCGGAACTGTGCAAGTTAAATTGTAGCTCATCTTAATTTCTTTTAGACAATTCCCGTATGCGTGTGTGTGTTTTTTAAATCATGTAGCCTAATTGAAAAAGAAATCGAACAAATACATATACTCACACGGAAACAGATAGACTGGTAGACACACACACACCCACACTCACACAAACACATACACACATAAACATACATACAAGCATATGTATACATACAAACATATATATACACATACATATACACACAAATACACAAACACCTATATTTGTTGCAGCTGTTCGTAGAAATGAAACAAGGGGAGCAAACTTATTGTAAAATGTTCCCTTTTAGGGCAAGCAAAATGCAAATGTCAATACAGCAAAAGGGATACTATAATACAAATTTTGTGAAGATTCCAATTAATTGCTCCCAGTGTTACATGTATATCGCAAAATGACGCATGCGGTAGAGTGCATCCGCCACTGCCCATTTTGCATCTTCAACCTTGCTTTTTTAGAGGAGTAAGCCTTGACCAGTAATATTACGGTTTTTCTCTCAATGACACACGACAACGTATGGCAGCTAAACGTGGTGGAAAATATCTATTCAGTCAAGGACAAGGAGGAGAAAGTAAAGGAAGAAAAAGGGAAAAGAAGAAGAAGAAGAAGAAGAAGAAGAAGAAGAAGAAGAAGAAGAAGAAGAAGAAACGATGAATACGTGTCCAATTCTGACCAAGCTCTCAATTAGGGTCATAACAATAAAATTAGCAGAGTAATGGTTAATCCATACGCATTTTCCTATGATTTACGAACGACGTTCATGTTTCGGTTCTTTTAAACGCATTTGTATTGAAATATGCTCTTGTGATTGCTGACAACCCGCAAACTCAAAGAAAAAAAGGAGAAAAGATACAGTGCTAGCACAATCCAGCCTTCAAAAAATCACACGCTCCATCAAAAATATAATTATGTTGTGGATAGTTTAGATAAATTCCAGAGAGCGGCGTGCGCGTGCGCGCGTGTAAGTGTGTGTGTGTGTGTG
>JZLH01S0250958.1:37516-52076 GCA_001188425.1 Eucidaris tribuloides
AGAAGTAGTAATAGTAGTAGTAGTAGTAGTAGTAGTAGTAGTAGTAGAAGTAGTAATAGTAGTAGTAGTAGTAGTAGTAGTAGTAGTGTTATTGTTATTGTTGTTATTATTATTATTACTATTTATTCAAATTATTATTATTTTTATTATCATTATTATTATCATTATTATTATTATTATTATTATTATTATTATTATTATTATTATTATTATTATTATTATTATTATTATTATTATTATTATTATTATTATTATTATTATTATTATTATTATTATTATTATTATTATTATTATTGCACAAAGTCAGAGGTCGGTGGGGGGGGGGGTCTCTTGTGACATACGACAGATCCCTAGAGCCCACGATTTACTCGCTCACAACACTTTATCGTATCACCTGGCATTTAACGACCCAGCACGTTTGCAATCCTGAAGCAACAGTTCAATCAGTATAGGTCCATGGTTCAATATTTGTTCCACAAAAGGCGCTGGTAATCGAGATAAATTACTTTGAACGTTGCCCAATGTTGCAATGTCGTTTGTCTTCGACTGTTTTCAACTTTCTTACAACGACAACATGACAACTGTAATCAAACAAAAGCTAGACTTTCTCGAGGACGACATCAACTCAGTGTTGTGGGACAACCACATGACAACAACCAAATTAAAGCGAAATGGCAAGATTATAAAGCAGTCATCAATTTAAGGCACCATGCCCCTGGAATCAAGTACACTCTTTACATTTTCTTCTGTGAAAATGCCAAAGCCAAACATTTCCTCTATGTTATTATCATGGCGATGAAATTTCAATTGTAGCTGTCTATGAGTTTATACATTCTATCATGGCCTGAGATTAAAGAGAATACACAGTACTGGTTGATTGATTACTTACAGAACAACAACATTTTAATATCAACTGCTTTCAAACCTTCTGTGAACAGACGGTATTCTAAAAATGTCACTATAGTACAGGAGAGAGTAGTTGAAAACAACAGAACACTTCGTTTTGGACATGTCTGTTACACAAATCCCCACTGCTGACAAAGTACTAAAACAGAAATCTATATGTGGGACTATGTTAGTTGTTGCCATACACACTGCAGCAACGAAGCCTACTCCGTCGGGTACTCAAACTGCCAATTCCTCAACTTTTTATTGCATATGAAGTGAATTAGTCCCACATTATCATGCAAATGTAATTTACTCTCAGCTGGAAAATATGGAAATGTGAAATTTTGATGAAAGATTTTTCATCATCAACCAGTACTGTGTATTCTCTTTAATTTCAATATTGATAAACCAGGGCCTATTCTTCCAGCCTAAAACTACACCTTAGGTAGTATTGGTATACGGTACGTTTCAACTTATTTAGTTCTTGAACCATTTTTACTATTTCTCCCAATCATGCCATTGCCACATTAAATTCTGAGGAACATTCAAGTATGAGCCGGGAGCTGTCTCTACACTTACCAACCATTTCAAGAGGTAATAGGGAGGCCCCTTTGAAGTATTCTGGGGAAATTAGTTTGATAAACGTTTTTATTCTTAAAAGTTCAAGTAATGCTTTGCCGCACCTTTCCAGGCCATAATAGGGGTACAAACTTGCAAATGAACCAATATTTCAAACGAGAAAGCTGCGATTGTAAATTCCACGAACTTCAAACATACCTTGACAGTTACACCTTTGATGAAGAGTGAGTTATGCGGTTGTAGCTGACTTAAAGGGAAATGAAACCACACATTCCTGCATTCAGAGATTACAGAACAATACAAGAAGGAAATTAGTGAAAGTTTGAACAAATTTGGTTGAACGGTTCAAGAGTTATATT
Source organism: Eucidaris tribuloides (assembly GCA_001188425.1). Lineage (NCBI taxonomy): Eukaryota > Metazoa > Echinodermata > Echinoidea > Cidaroida > Cidaridae > Eucidaris > Eucidaris tribuloides. The sequence continues at coordinate 39,343 of JZLH01S0250958.1, forward strand.
TGATCAAAGTTTATTTGATCCTTGTTATGGAGGATTGATAAATTGGCAACTCTACCAGCTTTTTAGATGAAAGTGTGGAGAACTCTCCATTGGTTTTGTTCACAAAGTTTCACTTATTCTCACTTTTTATCAAATATCTGATTTGCACTTGCTTGTTGTGCAAGTACGTCCTAGCAAAATGATTCTACATGTTTTTCGGAAAGAATTTAGATACTTTCTCAACTGACACTTCAGAAAACTGCAAATTATTGAAAATTTGTGTACAAATCCAATGGGAAGTTCTCCACACTTTCATCTGAAAAATGGGTTGAGTTGCCAATTTTTTATGGATCCCCCATAACAAGGATCAAATAAACTTTGAACAATCATAACTCTTGAACCGTTCAATCAAATTTGCTCAAACTTTCGCTATTTTCCATCTTGTATTGTTCTGCACTCCCTGAATTAGGTAAGATGTCTGGGTTTCATTCCCCTTTAATTGTCACTTTATGGTCAACCATGCAGTTGAACCAAATGCGCACATATGGGCAAAATCAGCGATTTTAATGAACCGATCTTTCAGCACGGTTGTTTTCCTCTTTAGTGTGGATTTAATTTTTAGGAATAGTTCACGTTTATGCCGAATTGACAAAGCTTATAAGCAGAAGGCACTACGACAATACCTAAAAATGACCGAGAAGACTTCATAACCACAGCTCAAAATGAACAACTGAATTTTAATACTGGTGGGGTTGCACCTTATCAGAAGATCGCTGGATAATTTTGACAGAAACTGACCTAGCAAAGAAATGGTGTTGGTATCACAAAATGGGTAAAACATGGATATCAAGTTGAAGTTAATACATGTAATAAAAGGCCTACGGATATATGGTATGGACAGAAATGTCTGCATGAGAAAGTAATGAAGCCGAAGGTGTAGGCCGGAAAAATAATCATGAGCTATACTGAAAGCTGCTAAATGCATCAGAGGGATAGACCTGCATTGTAATGGAGTAAGACTATGGGGAAATGTAAAGGATTGAAATAGACGAGGCTTTAGGAATTCTAATGACACTTTGTCGACTGCAACCTGTATGATTTTAATATGACTTGAAACGTGCATTAGGGAACTATCATTATGGACTGTCAGAGTATTTTATGTAGGCCGAGTCGTTTTCAGTCCTGCCTAAATGTGGTTTACAGATAAAATAGAAATCGCCATCAAATATATCATTTGCTAATTAATGTTTCCGATTAAAACGAAATATGATCTACATAACATGTATGTTATTAGTGCATCCGATCAGGTCTAAGAATGAAGCTCTGCTAAAATTGTACTTTCAAAATATATTATTTACTATTCAAAAACGTGACCAAATGTTACTGGTTTTACCACACCATAGACTGCGGTGATACAATAATCCAAAGGTCCCTTCAAACCAAATGCGTGTAGACTTCTATTAAGTCTTTTTTGTCTGTACAACAGAAGCACTGCAAGTACTTGCGCTAAACGTCACACAGAGATTTTATCTCCATATTCTTTACTATTTCTATGTATACCTGCCCTCAATAGCATCACATTATCACACAATACCCCCTCTCATAGCCTATGAATCACAATAATCATTTCTACGTTAGAAAGAAACATTTGCATAAATAATGTATAATGTTGTTGTAAGAATGTGTACGTACTTATTGCGAAGAATGTGAAGGAGTGCAGATTAAGCAGTATCTTACCAGAGCCAGGACCATGATAACGTCCCAACTAGAATATGAAGTAAAGATGTTCTGGAGGGTTGTTTTAGATGTGGGGCTTCGCATAGTGCAGAAAAATCTTTAAAAACTTGGAAACAAATATAATGATATTTATTTTCAAGAAATAATTGGTGATTTGGTGAATGTACAAAACCGAATTATCAAGACAAGTCAACAAAGTCTTGGTTCCATTTGGTGTTAATTATGATAGGTCGTAAGATTGTCAAAATCAGTCAGAAAGTCAGCGGTCGTAAGTTTTTGATAAAATACTGATATTTTTTCGACTGAACAAGCGGAAAATCTTCTACGGCAAGTTACTCTTGACATCGGAAATGTGATTCTTTTGAAACGTGGCCCGACCTGAATTTACACGCTAACTCGCGTCAGAAAGGTATGAAGTCCCTTACCCGCCAATCTGCACGTACATGGTATTACTATTTATGAATCACATTGTACGTCAAATGGCATCACGTTGCCGAAATAACACCAAAATAAATTTATCGGGCAGTCAAACGATTTGCCATCAATATTCATTACATAGTTAATTGCTTTTAGGCGGGAATCGACGTCACCTGGGGTTAATTGTGCAGGAGGCAGACCCCCTTCGTGTGACTGAAACTGATCAATGATGAGGCCTACTTGACGTATGACACTTCATGCGAAATTGTTTGAGATATTCAATTTACTTGTTCGAGATATTCCATTAACTCTATATGTGATTCGCATAAAGTCACACCTTGACACGGTAATTTGTAAACAGTTAGTTAAATAAGACACATTTCTCATTGATTTTCGCCAAAACCACCACCAAAAGATCTTTTAAAACTATACATTTTTTCAGTGTTTCATCTTCAACGTTATCACAGACACCAAAGTCGTCATAAATACTTTGTACCGTGTAAATTTTAGCTGTGGTGAAAAAGGAAAACCCGAACGCACGTGTGCTCATCACGAAAAATATTGCTTCTTCAGGTGTCTCATTCAACATTCACAACGCAACCTACATGGCTGGAATTTTACAGAAAGTCAGAAAGGCCTCTTTACAAACAGGGAATACGGAGAAGGGACATGAATAGAATAAGATTAAATAAATTTTATGTAGACATATTTTCATGGCACCTTTTCCATATACTTTGGGGAAAAGAAACCTTTACTCTTTTGAAGGTTGTATAGGAAGCTCCCATACATGGTTCGTGAAATCATTTACTATTTTTTGTTTACTATTCTGACATTTTCTGACCGAAATATGGCCCCATTTTACTTTTGTTTGAAGAAATCCTAATCGGAGGGATGGTAAAGAATTAGGGTTGAAGATCCTTTCCTTATAAACAGGGTTTGATTTCACGCCATGGTATTACTTCCTTGGTTAAATCATCACCTATACCTCATCACATATACCTCGTCTCTCCGATAAACCTAAGGCACCGTGTTGATATTATTACACCTCAGTGTTACCTGGGATTGGTTCTAGGATGCTGACCATCTGGGGTACTTGTTTGGGGGTATTAATCCCGGGGAAGTTGTCCGAGGGTACTTGTCATATGTAGTTACCGAAGGGGACAGTTATCCACGGGGAACGTGTCATAGAGGGTGGTAGCCCAAGGGGATAGTCGTCCACGGGGTAGCGGTTGCCCAAGGAGATAGTTGTCAACGGGGTACTTGTCATAGAGGGCGGTTGCCCAAGGAGATAGTTGTCAATGCATATCAAAAACTGTGTTGCATTTTGCAAGTCTGCCTACCCTCGCGCGCGCGTGAAATCTTCTCCATAGACCTGTGTACATTAATTACAAAAACGCCGAATTCCTGCTTTTATAATTACGCATATCTTTTTAACAGATCAATGAATTGAACCAGTTGAAAAAGAATGAAAAGATAGAGTTGAAAATTTAATAAACATGAAAACCATTGATCATATAATTATTATCCAATCTTCTGTGGAATTCTCGCCTTTTTTTTTTATTTGAAACGCACACCCCAAATAACACGTATTCCTATGGCCAAAGATGTCAATTCACAATGACAAGGTGTTTTTTGTTAATTGATTAAAAGTGTTTATTGTGCCGGAAATGAACCAGTTGAAATCTCAAATAGAAGAGTAAGATTTTATTTTTCGACCTATTTGTTCTTCTTTTCTAGTGGCTGTATAGAATTCGCGCCTTTTTCATGTAAATAAGTGCTTTTTGTGGGGTTACAAAACACTAATGAATGTATTGCCAATAATGTACGCATTTATACACTTGCAATGAATGTATTAAGAAATCACATTTGTATTTCATTTTATTATTTTTTGGAAGTTGTAGCGCTCAGTTTTTATCAGGTTGTGTGTAATTATTTATTTTTTTGATATTTGAAAGGTAAACAAATACAAATTGTTCTATTACTTAGGATTAATTTTGTATCATTGGTTTGTTTACAATGATCACTAAATTGATTTCAAAGTGCACGCATCGACGGCATGATCTAATGTGCGCACTGTACGTGGAGTGAACAATGCTTAGCCAAACTTGACGATGTTTTGACTGCTATTTTCCAACATTTAGCAACGCATAGAGTCTGTGAGATTTCCGAAAGTATATCATATTCACAGCAGGTATTTTTAGCAATGTTTTGTTAACTGTACTTACGTTAAAGTGTAATTTCGATAGTCAGACTTGATTTCGATTCAACTCGTCTTCATGCGGGACTCGGGTGTCGCGAAATACATTGCGAGCTGATGCCAAGCTTGGACGATGCGATTTCATAAATAGAGATGCATTGTGTATGCAGTGTAGCCTATGTTTATGTGTTGTAGGTTATGTGTGATCTAGTGTAGCGTAATGAGTGCCAGGACCAGGCTAGGCCATCTAACTTAGTAAACACCATTGCCAGGGCACATTTGAATCATGAATGCCATCACTTTTGGCCGTTAATGCGCATCAACGTCGTTATCAGCCAAACGCGTACCCCCGTTTTGATAATGTATTTTCCCTACGCGCATGACAGTCCAGCGCGTCCTGCTAAAAGATTGCGCGCCGCGCCCGGTAATCAAATGCAACAAAATGGGCCAATGTTTTTCATATGGGTACTTGTCATAGAGGGTGGTTGTCCGAGGGGATAGTTGTCCACGGGGTACTTGTCATAGAGAGTAGTTGCCCAAAGGGATAATTGTACAGGGGGAATGTGTCATAGAGATTGTGGTAGCCCAAGGGGATAGTTGTCCACGGGGTAGTGGTTGTCCAAGGGGATAGTTGTCCACGGGGTACTATAGAGGATGGTTGCCCACGGGGATAGTTGTCCACGGGGTACTTGTTATAGAGGGGAGGTTTCCCAAGGGGATAGATGTCCACGGGGTACTTGTCATAGAGAGTAGTTGCCCAAAGGGATAATTGTACAGGGGGAATGTGTCATAGAGATTGTGGTAGCCCAAGGGGATAGTTGTCCACGGGGTAGTGGTTGTCCAAGGGGATAGTTGTCCACGGGGTACTATAGAGGGTGGTTGCCCACGGGGATAGTTGTCCACGGGGTACTTGTCATAGAGGGAGGTTTCCCAAGGGGATAGTTGTCCACGGGGTACTTGTCATAGAGGGTGGTTGCCCACGGGTATAGTTGTCCACGGGGTACTTGTCATAGAGGGTGGTTACCCAAGGGGATAGTTGTCCACGGGGTACTTGTCATAGAGGGTGGTTACCCAAGGGGATAGTTGTCCACGGGGTACTTGTCATAGAGGGTGGTATCCCAAGGGGATAAATGTCCACGGGGTACTTGTCATAGAGGGTGGTTACCCAAGGGGATAGTTGTCCACGGGGTACTTGTCATAGAGGGTGGTTACCCAAGGGGATAGATGTCCACGGGGTACTTGTCATAGAGGGTGGTTTCCCAAGGGGATAGTTGTCCACGGGGTACTTGTCATAGAGGGTGGTTACCCAAGGGGATAGTTGTCCACGGGGTACTTGTCATAGAGGGTGGGTTCCCAAGGGGATAGTTGTCCACGGGATACTTGTCATAGAGGGTGGTATCCCAAGGGGATAAATGTCCACGGGATACTTGTCATAGAGGGTGGTTACCCAAGGGGATAGTTGTCCACGGGGTACTTGTCATAGAGGGTGGTTTCCCAAGGGGATAGTTGTCCACGGGGTACTTGTCATAGAGGGTGGTTTCCCAAGGGGATAGTTGTCCACGGGGTACTTGTCATAGAGGGTGGTTTCCCAAGGGGATAGTTGTCCACGGGGTACTTGTCATAGAGGGTGGTTTCCCAAGGGGATAGTTGTCTGCGGGGTACTTGTCATAGAGGGTAGTTACCCAAGGGGATAGTTGTCCACGGGGTACTTGCCATAGAGGGTGGTGGCCCAAGTGGATAGATGACCACGGGTTACTTGTCATAGAGGGTGGTTGCCCGACCGGACAGTTATTAACGGGGTATAGTCATGTCATAGGAGGGGGGGGGGTGGTTGCCCAAGGACATAGTTTTCGTAGAGGTAAGATGGGTGCCTACCTGGTTTGTTGGCCTGCAATTCCGTGGCTTCAGAACTACATACTAACACCTTAAATACTCATAAAAGGAATCACTTTAAAATAAAACAAAATAAGGCTTGATGGTATATCTTGGTGGTTTCTACCAGAATAAAAATAAATAAATGAGTGAAGGAATAATTGAAACATTAGCTGGAATGAGTTCTTAGGTCCACTAAAATTATTTGTGTTTACTTACCCACGTCTCAGTAATGGGCTATTGCCGCCCTCCCCTTTTCTGATTGTGAAATCGTTATTCAAAGGCGCCATATAAACAAGGTAGAGTTCGTAAAATCTATTAATTGTCCTTTATTTGAAATTAAATTATGTGCAATCATGTTTTTTCCGGTTTAAGTAAAATACATTTGGCTGCAACAAAATATTGAGACATTTAACTGCTACTTCTCTCCTCTACAAAATAAACCCTTTTCCATTCGCTTTACCAAAACACATAACGGTTTTGATCGCCGCTGAGGTTAGCTTGGTCTACTTCCGCGGTATGCAAATCGGGAACACAATTATTTAAGCAAGACTTGGATACGTGCTCTTGAATTCGTTCATTAATTCACCGCATCCCTCTTTTTAAGAGTGAAACGTATCAGTTACGTCGGCAACTGGACAAATGCATGTAATTTAAAGTCAAGAGTTATTTTCCGTAGCTGATCAGTATTTGAATCACATCCAAATAATTCTCGACGTCAGGAAAGATATTGAAACGTGTTTTTCTATTAACGATGGTCACAAAATTCATTTGCAGGAAAAAGTAATCAAAATTTGTACAATATGAGTGGAATATCAAAATATTAAAAAATCAAGGATAAGGTTTAGAATTTTGACCATGGGAAATCACGGATGAGATTTCATGAAGAGTAATGTGTCATCTAAGAGCGGCATTTCAGCAAAGTGAGGAAAGGAGAAAACACGCCGATGATAATCTCTCGTGTCTCTTCCACGTGTGGGTCTCACAATTGCGGTGTCCATTCTTCTTTCCAATCTCCTCCGATCCCTAGCTCCGGGGATGGCGATATCACCTTGACCTCCTAAAAAAGATAATTTTGTAAATATCAGTTACGTGGATAGAATCATCCTCGTGTTTAAACATGTCGCAATTATTTTCCGTTTGGTATTCAACCGTGGAACACGTAACTCTACAATGATACCGATTGCGTTATCAATATTCTAAGTGTGAGACAGAAATTCGAGACAAGAAACTTTCGATTGCCTTGCCATCAAGAATGGAGGTAGTTTTTGGAAAGTGGGATGGGTTGATGGGTTGGGCCCCAAATCAGTTCTCCCTAGGGACCCTTCAAGAGAAATAGTAACTATCTTTCTCCAGACAGCTTAGCTTTATACTATCTACGTGCAACATTATCTGAATAAATTCTCTTTCTTTGCCAAAAAAAAAACCATCTCCAAATGTAACAATTCCAAGAAAGGTTATAAAGGTCATAATGAACATTGAAACTCAAATAATACCACTCAAATGCAATGCTTTAGGCTCCATTGTCCAGATATGGGGCAAGGAGTTCCTAATCATGATTCTAAATCTTACATCTAGTATGTTTCCATAATTTGAGCTACCAGCTTGTCCGTTCTTCTTATTCTCTATATGTGGAGGTATACACAGTTTTCGTTTGACGTTTAACTTTTTGTACCTCCTATATACGACTACTCACCAAAAGGATTAACTCTTCGTCCCCTGCCCCCAAATAAAACCTGCATGGTTACACTATTGTAAACGATAACAGTATGATATACACGCGATAATGTTTACCCCACGTGAAGGAGACACACTTTCGATATGGCCTTTGACCCATTTTCCACTGGCATCTGTTTCTTCACAACGTCGATAAATGACGATTTCTCCTACATTCGGGTAAAGTTGTTACTCATAACGAAGAAATTATTCATTAAGTAACAATGGCGTTTTTCGTACGTAAGCTGTTTCTAGTCATCGCATTTGGTTTCTCTGTTGGTGTGAAGAAGATCAACCCTCATGTGGTGTGCATTGGGTGTTAAGAGAGTGTGCTAGTAACATTATCCGGCAGATTTACCCTTTATGCATTAACAGACGTACTGCCGTGTGCTACATTAATTTGAGATAATTTCAAATTGCAGTGATGTCGAAAAACACATCTTGCTGGTCCAATTTTGTGTTATAGGCAAAACAGTAAAAAAAAAATACATATATGATGAGGAACGGGGGGGGGGAATTACCCCAAAACAGTAAAATTCCCCAAATAAGGGGCAGCCTGCTTGGCTGCCACCACCCTGTGGATCCGCCCCTGCATTAGCAGGTCCTGTCATTCCCATAAAATTTATACATTGAAGTCATTAATGATTTTCTTTTTTAGTTTTAGACAAATTTCTGCAACGTCAACAAGTTTTTACCAATTTTAGGTAATATATTTATTTTCCAGGAAATGTTGGTTTAATTTTACCTAAAATAAAAACCCAAATGGGAAAACAATGTTAGGCCTATTCGTATGAAGCTGTGGCACTTTGGAACGGTCCGCCAAACCATATAAGAAATGCGCCTTCAAGTTTATCATTTTTCTCTTTTGTTTTGGCGCCATGTTCATCCAAAAATCTTATAAGCTGGCCCATTTTGTTTTGCTTACACTGATTGAACTAATACCGTTTGTTCATATGTGTCAGTTTTTCTTTGTGTTTTGTTGTAGGGCCTCCATGGAAAACAGCACTCAACCACTGACGAGCTACCCTACTGAAAGAAGACATAATAAATAAATAAATAAATAAATAAACAAATAAATAAATAAATAATAAATAAAAAGAAATGAAAAATAAATAAATAAATAAATAAATAAATAAATAAATAAATAAATAAATAAATAATTAAATAAAAAATAAAGAAATAGATAAATAAAAATAAATAAATAAATAAATAAAAATTAATTTTCCATTCAGTCAAAACTACAAATGACAAATTTAGCTTCAAAGCGATGGTTTATCACCTTCTCTGTTAAAAATCACAGAGCCTATGATTACAAAATACTGAACAATGCAGTATACCAGGTCTCTTTCATAAGCTGATTCAAATCTTAGCAAAATCGTTAACCTGAACTAAATATAACAATTACGTCAGTGATTTATGAATGTCACTTACCTCGCAATCACGAGCGATGACCTCGTCCGTTTACGCCTCGTGCGTGTTTTAAAGAGTTGAGTGTGATATTAGATTCCCGTGGTACTGTGCGTGCAATGTGAACAATATACCAAGATATAAATATCCTTTAAATTAATTTTAGTGCCTTACGAAGAAAAGAGAAAAATAAAGTGGAAACAATGTGCCAATTTGCGTAATTAGAAAACTCGCTGCACCTGGGTTGCTATTCTTAAAGTGCCTTTGATTAGGTCATACACTTAACGAACAATACTTAATCGTACTAAGAGCCGATACCCTGCCATCTATAGCAGTTTAATGAAACTTTACATGAACCTTGATTTACACCAAATCTGATCCGCTCTTACGGGATATAACGACCATCTAATATTAGATGCAGTGTGTCTCAAACAAAATTGTGCAAGTGAAAAGCGCCCTCATTGGCAATAAGAAACTACTGCTGTGCCATGGTGCTTAAATCGTGGTCAAGTTCACAGCGTTAGCTTTTAAATGCCATTTGTTCTACAGTTCAGTTTGCGTGTTTTATTCTAGAGATATGTTTAGGTAACCAACAACGGGGTATCACAATTGTACCACTTTTACTACACTCAGTGGAAGCATCAGGGCCTCTTCCGTCGTAAAAGTGGTACAATGTGATTTTATCATTTCATTGTAAACTAAACATATCTCGAGAATAAACTAAATAAACGGCATTTAAAAGCTAAGACTATTAACCTGACGTTGATGTAAGCTTACGTCACCACAATATTTTCTAATTGCGAAAGAGGGCGCTTTTGTCTTGCACAGTTTATGAGACACGCTATAAATACTACAATACAAATTTTAATTCTTTTGCTGGAACACCATTCCTCAATAAATAATTCCAAGAAAGGTATTTGGTATATACTTTCACGAATACTTGGCGTTCGAAATGGACGGTGAGGTGGCTATCGTCTGGCCTGATTTCTTATCAGAGGTTTCTTCCACACTTTCCACTTCTACGTCATTTGATATAAATTATCAAGGAATATCATATTCATTTGAATTACAGTAAGATAGCCATGGTAACATATAAATAAAAACATATAGGAACAGATCCAATACGCGTACCGAAAAGTTATCACTATCCGAAATGTGTTTCCTTCAAAATATAAATCTTATAATCTGTTACAGTTTTCAAATCAAACTGAACGAAATTCTGGTATGTTTTGTAAGAATAAGAAATATTGCAAACACGTCCATGCCATGCATGCGATCGGACCCCTTCCCTCTCCCCCACCCCCACCAATCCCTTTCCAGCCACCACAACTGCATAGAACAGCCAATTACGAATTCAATTATGTGGAAATGCGGAAGGTAATTCAGGGAAAGTGTTACCCTTGCTGGTTTTGAAAGTACTGCTAAAGTTCAGTCAATATTACTGTAATATTAGACTGATAACCACCACGAGATATTTGCTTTGGTAGAATGAATATTTATGATCTTCCTGTACAAAACACGTGACCTATCCATTTGATGCGATGTTCTTAGAATTTAATTTGAGCGGAAATGTGAGATTAGGTGTGGACTTCTTGTTGCTTTAATCATGTTTGAATGATATTTCAATAATGGCCATTGATGGAGCTAGGGATTGGAAAAGTGTGACTTAATTGAAGTAAAGCATAAAAGCTATTTTAAATAAGGAAAGTGATTATATGAAGTCAATAAGATCAAGACCTAATTTACGAACCTGCACCCCAGCAAGGATGTGAGATTTGACGTGGGCTCATTTTGCTTGAAATATTTTTGAATGATAATTAGGAAATGGTCATTGACAGAGGGATTGGAAAAATCTTGACTTAATTGAAGTAACGTAAAATAAAACAAGAAAGGAAAATGGTATTAAAAGTCGATACGATGAAGACCCAGGTAACGAACTTGATACGAAATACTACTCTTATATAACATTATTAAACAAATAGTGCAGTCACCTCATAGAAAACTATAAAAAGAACTGCGAAAGAAGAACAGGAAACCCGGTTACGTTGGGACACGTACCTACTGCTGGAAAAGATAATGAAAAGTGCATTGCTCCAATATGAATCAATTGGAGAGATGGACTTGGGTAAAACGTGATTACTGAACGGAGATCTTGAAAAAGTAGGATGAAGTTTAATTACGAGGCTAAAACCAATAGATGGGGAGATGATCACGTGGATAATGGCCTGGAATGGGATGATGGGAGCATGCATCATGGAGGCATAACGTGCCTACCACGGAAATTGACATGATCTTCGACCTTGGGACTTCTAATTAGGACTAATTAGAAGGATTTTTACGAGGATCACGATGTCATACTGGATGAAGACAATAAGGAATAATATCTGCGCTGGCGTCCAGCTTACTGGAACAAAATCCATATTAAGTTGGAATAATCATATTTCAGGAGCTGTTTGTATTAAGCGTTTAATGATTGTTGATAAAAAAATAATTTACTTTTGCAAACTACTACTACTACTACTACTACTACTACTACTACTACTACTACTACTACTACTACTACCACACCACTACTACTACTACTTACTTTACACTACTACTACTCTACTACTACTACTACTACTACTACTACTACTACTACTACTACTACTACTACTACTACTACTACCACACCACTACTACTACTACTTACTTTACACTACTACTACTACTACTACTACTACTACTACTACTACTACTACTACTACTACTACTACTACTACTACTACTACTACTACTACTACTACTACTACTACTACTACTACTACTACTACTACTACTACTACTACTACTACTACTACTACTACTACTACTACTACTACTACTACTACTACTACTACTACTACTACTACTACTACTTCTACAACCACTGCCACTAGGGCCGGCGTCAGGGTAAAATCTGCAGAACAATCAAAACTAATATGTGGAGAAAAGACTAAAAGGCCTAAATTTCATGAATTGCACTGCAAACCCCCCCCCCCGTGATTATCCGTATTATCCATGACGTCACACTGACTACTGCTACTCTCAATCTGAAAGATCTATCGTCACCTGCAAGTTGGAATAATTCAACTTGATTATTTCATGTATATCGCCTGAAGCAAGAGTGAAAATGGAAATGATTATCTTATAATAACCAAAAATTACATGTCATTTAGGTGGTTAAATTTGGTTAAATGTGAATCAAGAAAATTGTTAGAATGACGTATCGGATTGAAGTCTCATTCGGAAAAGAAACATATGTGGTTAATGTACCCGTTGCAGCTGGAATTTCAAACTAAATAATCTAATACAATATTCATCGAATTTCTCAATCGGTGTTAACTTTCATTTCAGGGGATTGAATAAATAATGAATTCGGGCAAGGAAA